>CAIGRQ010011215.1:0-15111 GCA_903798375.1 Fraxinus sp. D2006-0159
TAGTCAATCTCAATACGGGTTGGAGTGTAAGAAGGAACACCCATGCAAGTAACCAACGCATCCACTACTAAATCAAAAGGATGCAAATTTCATATCCAAATTAATTGAATGCAAATTTTAAATTCCAGCTCGACAAATACCAAATAAACTGGATACAAATTTAAAATTTCGGATACACCAAACCAACACCAAATCAAATTTCAGATAAACTGGACATATACTAAACCAAATTTCAAATGAACTGGACCAAATTTCAGATGAAATGGACATACTAAACCAAATTCTAAATAAACTGGACCAAATTCTAGATTACCAAAAGTTAAAGAAACTCCAAACAAACTGCAGAAATTGAGTTCTAGCCACCGGAATGTGATGCGACTTTGTAGGAATACATCTAAAAAAAATAAAAAAATAAAAACAACATTAGTAGCCAGACGAGCTGCTAAAGGTTGCTCGCCGGAAACAAAATTTAAAAGTTAATTTGTTTAGGATCGAAACTGCTATGATACCATGCGAAGAATATTATAAATTGTATATAATAATCTTGTTTCTATTACAAAGTAAAAGACTTTGGCTGTGTTTGGGCGCACGGTCCATTAAAATTCCTACCGTTACAATTGCAAATCGGACCGTTGTTGATTTTTTAATTCAACATAATCTAACATTAAAGCAGTACCAAGTCAGGCCATTAGACTCCAAATTCCTAATTTACCCTCCTGAGAGAAAGGTGTTAAATTTGCACGAGGATAATATGGTAATAAATGGACAATATGTGTAGATATCGTACAAGCCTAACTTGTCAGTGGGTCCTTCTGATTTGACCCAAAAATTAATTTTTGATTTCTAAATCACTCCGAGACACATTCTTTATTTATAGGGCTATAAATAACTCTAAAAGGAAGATTGCATAATAATTATACAATCAACTATTAAGGAAAATAATACTACACTATTGGAAAAATATCATAGACATTATTCTTTCCATATCATCAACAGTTACAATGTAGTAGAAGCAAATACATTGTGTTACTCAGACATTAAGATCATGTCTTAACTATTTCCTTCTTTTTGAACCACTAACAATTAGCATAAGTTTGCATAANAGACATTATTCTTTCCATATCATCAACAGTTACAATGTAGTAGAAGCAAATACATTGTGTTACTCAGACATTAAGATCATGTCTTAACTATTTCCTTCTTTTTGAACCACTAACAATTAGCATAAGTTTGCATAAGTTTCTGGATTGTACTTATTATATTTTGATTGATTTAAATTCAAAATATACAAACTAGCAATAGCATTTCAATATTCGGAAATATCTTACTCTGATACGCATTTTCCCTTCATCTGGAAATCGAAAGTGATTCTACAATGCGCTGGAACTTGATTCCATTGCCTAACTTAGATGCTAGAACCCATTTATTTCGTACATTATTCATAAATTCTCCTTGAGTAATCTGTTTGCATTACTTGTCTTTTCTTTTCTGTATCATCATGGAAAACCCAAACTAAATTTCAGCTTCTATTTGGTTCAGCAACTTTCAACTATGATTTGACTAAATTTTCCTTCATGTTTATAATTGCTTAACAGTAAAGTTGTAGTAAGTCATTTCTCTGCTGAATCGGGTTATTCCAAAATAACATTCTATAAATATTAATCTTCATCTTCATCCCAATTCCTACATACATGGTGAGATACTTGTGAGCGAAAGCGTATCAATGGCAGTTTTTGATGGTAAGTCCAGAGGTGAAATGACTCAGGAAGACTCAGTGCATCTACTTGTTTTGTTTTAAACAGATCCTGTCATTATATTAACTTAAGAAAATATGCAATGAAGGGGACACGGGAAGGATGTGAAACCTTAACTCCTTGTCCATGCCTCGTAAGGCCGCCAAATTTAAATGGAAACTGAGAGAAGGTTTATATCTCCTGAACCTAATTGTAGTAGAGCTATAACCTCTCTTAGAATTCTCTGCACACAATCTCATTATGTTTCTCAAAATTCATATTGGTCATACGTTCATTCCAGTAAGAATAATGTGATTGCATTCTAGAATACTATGTAAACTATATTGAAGCATTATAATCGAATCGTGTCCAAACTTGACCTCAATTGGTTTCATTTGTCACTCTCAGTGTAACAAGTTTTTAGTTCTATCTTTGGTTTAATCTCTTATCCTGAGTGTAGTAGAAGCCAAAAGAAAAGAAATTAATAATTTTATATTTATCCAAAAAATGTAAAATTAATAATTGGAATTTTATAGTTCCACGATAAACCATCATTAGTGTTACGTGGGTTATACAATTTGTTACAAATTCATGCATCTTTTACTCTACATTGATTTGGAGTTAGTTGCTTTTCCGATGAATCAAGGGAACTATGTTGGTTCCATGTTATAAATTATTTTATGGAGTAATGGTTTCTACTATAACTTTGATTATTGAGCACCACTTCACATATAGATGTAGTGCTGAATATTTCATGAACTTCAAAATATCAAGTACAAATTAGCTTATGTAGACTGCTTAAACCTCATGACAAGTAAATTAAAATTGCTTATAATCCACTTCAATTTTTTGGTAGTGTTACTGGTGAATTTGTTACAATGAATTTAAACCCTGCACAGATGAACACACGATTATTATTTGTTTTGCTGACCCTCTTTGTGGTATATGTTTATGATATTGCATATGTTTTTCATTAATCTTCAATGTGTAACATCTGTAGAACTTTTTTATAGAAATACTTCAGGCATTCCATAATGAATGATCTAGCTTGTATTTTATTTTTCTTTGCAGTCAATTGTATGTATTGGGAAAAAAGATATCCTCGATTATTGACTATTAAGCAGCTGCAAGATCTGATGAGGAACGGATGTCCACTTATGGGAATTGCTGATATAACTTGTGATATCGGAGGCTCAATAGAATTAGTTAACCAAACTACATTAATTGACTCACCTTTCCTTAGGTACTTTATCAGTTTTTTGCACTTTGTCAGTTGATATCATAATTTTTCCCTTTAAGAAAATCCTTAAGTTTTGGTTCTTTGATTCAAGGATCTGCCTTTTCAGTGCGAGTCCCACAATGTGGCTGCCTGCACGAGTTCATAATTAAGAAAATGAACTTGTATTATTAATCTAATTTTTACATTGGCTTATTTTTACTCCATTCAATAGATATATTTCCCTTAACCTTTTTTCTTTGATTGTTCTTGATAATTTGGTCAAATTGACTTCTAGATATGATCCCCTCAACGAATCATATCATCATGACATGGAGGGCAGTGGTTTGATCTGTTCAGCTGTAGACATTCTTCCAACAGAGTTTGCAAGAGAGGTGAAGTAACATAATCTTTGGCTTCCTCCATGAAATTTACTATGGATGAGATGAACTTTTGATGTGGTACATTTATTTTTAACTATTCTGACGAGGAACTTAATTGCTATGAAGGCGTCCCAACATTTTGGAGATATTCTTTCCCAATTTATTCGAATCTTAGCTTCCTCCAAACATATCGAAGAGTTACCTTCACATTTACGAAGAGCCTGTATAGTTCATGGTGGAACACTCACTTCGTTGTATGAATATATTCCTCGAATGCGGAAATCTGATCTTGAGTAAGTTGTACATATCATGTTGCTTTCATTTGTTTTTTTGGACAAACTTAGTTTCTACTATCATTTGATGAATTCATGAATAATTTAAGTTCAAACCCTTGTTCATTAGTGCTTGTTGAAATACATTCTCTAAGAGCTTAAACGTTACAAAGGAGAAAAAAATTCTTCGATAGTGCTAAACGTGACTCTTTTGTCATACTGCAGCTGTCAATAGAAATCAATAATTATTCTGTGTAACATAACAGGGCCAAAAATTATGCTTGTAATTAATCTGTAATTGACTGATTATTCTAGGCTCTAAATAGGAGAGGAGATTTAGCTTACCATATATAGCTCCCTAGGATTACTCTATGTAATTAGGATGTGCATTTTAAGTTTCCTTAAATGGTTGTCAATCTTGCCTGTATAGTGAGACCTTCTCAGAAGAGAAGACAGGTCGAACCATTTTGTTAGCACAGCATTGGGTGGTAAAGTCTCAACGTTGCTTTGATTTGTCACTTTAGCTGTCCTTTGCAAACTCCTATTGCATAAAGTTATCAAAGCAGGGGAATTTTAGTTTGAAAAATAGAGTTTGACATTATGAAATAATATCCTGTATTTAAATATTAAGATAAATCCTCAGCTCTATCACATTAGATTAATTATCCATTTGGAAATCAAGGTTTGACATAAGGGATCGTGCTAGTGGAAGTGAAGCCATTTACTAATTGGTTTCATTGGTAACGCTAGCAGAAGTGTGTTTTTATGTAAATGATATTCTCAAATAATTTTATGTGCTGCGATGAAAGTAATATAGAGATTATCCTGGTTTTTTGTTCGGTAGTTCATTTTATGTCTGACCAGTCAAGTTTGAGTTGGAAACGGAAATTGTATGTATTATACATAGTTCCTTTGTGAAAAGAATATATCATGAGGTGGAGACCTTATGTGTGTGAATTGGAGCTGAAGCATCTAGATAATGACAAGATAAACAGATGAAGTAATATATTCAAGGGGTAAGTTTACACAATTCACAAGAGTATTTCCTGGAGGAAAAGCAAGTCTTCAGAATTCACATTTTTTTCCTTGAATATACCTATTTAAATTCATATTTATGTCGTAAGTACTTTTGTGCCAATGGCAGACGAATGTGATAAGTATTGGATAAGACTCTATTGAGTTAAGTTTTGTGCCATGACATCTTTTTTTTCTAGTTTCTGTTGAAATGTTGGTTTGGTTCTGAGCGCAATAGTACTATATCACTATCCATGATGAATTAGCTTATATCCAGATTTTTCTTTTTTTTTTTTGAATATTCATATATTTATTTTGACAGGGATGTTTCAAAAACATCAGAAACTGCTCACCCTGTGAAGATGAAGTACACTACATTGGTAAATTTCCATTGACTCTGCATGTACTATAATCTTGCGTTTTCTTATCTGCTTTTCTTAGGTTTTTTTCGTTGGTTTATTTGGGGGGTGGGGGGAGCTGGCATCACTGAGAGGGACAAAGGAGACTTGGGTTTTCAACCCCCCTATGCATTTCTGTTCTGTCTTGTGTCATTCTGTATCTGAGTAAAACAATATTTTGGTAAATCACTATTTGTTTTTCTTTTAGTTGCATCTAGTTAATATCGCTATTGTTGACATGATTCTGTAGATTTCTCTGAGTGGTCATTTGTTTGATCAATTCCTAATAAACGAGGCTCTGGATATCATTGAAGCAGCCGGTGGTTCTTTCCACTTAGTGAAGTGCCAAGTTGGTCAAAATACAAATGATATGTCTTATTCGGAACTTAAAGTAAGTAAGCTGTTGTCCAATATTGTTTTCTATGAGAGGACTGTATGTGAAGTGTACATATGAAAGATATGCACAAACTCTGCATTTTAGATACCACTTATTGCTATATATTTCAGAAAGACGTTGAGCACCAGCAAGTGTACCTTTGTGTATGAAATTTTTCCACTTTATTATGGAGTCAGATGGTGGCAGGATGCAGATCTTTCAAATGATTCCAATATGGATATCATTAAGGAGAAGGGAAAATAGCATAAGCAACTGAGTGCAGAATTGTTAATAGAATAATGAATCCATGTGAAATATTAGGCTTGAATTGCGTAAAACTGGTACCAGGCAGATATGGAGTCGTATCTGGGTGTTATATTCTCTGAATAGACCTAAATTTGAGAAAATCTCAAGAACTATTAGATTTTGTAGTACCTATCATGCTAATGTATGAAATACATGATTAATGTCTTTCCAACATCCATAAAAAATTTCCTATTGAACTCACAAATGCCTTGAACAATAATCAGACAATTGAAACCCCATTTAATGCCGCTTTTGGTCATATTTTCCTGGCACTTGTTCTCCTTTTCTCAGATATTATTACCTAAAAACTTTTTTCCCCGTGTAACTGTCCTGCTGACATAGATAATATCCTATATTTTGAATGGAGTTGTTCCATTTAAATATTCAAGGAGCTGTGGAAAGTGATAATATATCCCTTTTCTGTTTCGGACTTTTATAATTTTTGTGGGTCTAACATGAGTTCCTTTGTCCTAAAACTTGTGGCTTTTTTAAACTACTATTCATGGATCACAATTTTGGCAGTTACTATTACTTCTTTTCTTTCCAACGAAGGTGCTATTCAAGTATGTAGTTCAAATTGTCTGCAACATTAAATTGTGCAACTAGTTGCTCTGTTATTTTAGTCAAGATACTTGAAGACATATATTGTAGTGTTACAAACATGAACCACTCCATTCCATAATCAAATGGGTAGCTGTCATGGTAAATGATAGTGAACCCTCGTACATTATGTCTTAAATTATGGGCACTACTTAGGTATGTTGCTGGATACCCTTATCATGTGACCATTAGGAAAAGGTGAACTGGGGATATTAGGGAAAAAAATACCTTTAATTTTGAATTTGGGTTCTATTTCGGGATATTGCACATGGGAGTTGCAAAAAATGGGATGCAGGAAGTATTAAAGTTCGGAGCCACGTTGGTCAAAGTATTCTAGGTGGTAAAAGACAGGGCATCCTATATTTACAATCAAGAGTGGGACATTATGCTCATCCTCAAAAGCTAACTCGTTATATAATGGTCGTGACAATGAAAGGCAACCTTTTCTATAATCTTCGAATGAGATTTTCCTTTGACTAGAAGTTGATAGATAAAAAAAATAATAAAAGAGGACAAACCAGTGGGCATGAATATAGTAACCTTCAAAACCATTTTCAGGCACCAGTTTCTAAAATTAAATGTTACATGTGTAATGACATCCAGTAACTCTTAGTAGTAGAGTGCGTAGAATACCATTGGGTTCCTGGTAACTCATGACTTACAATTCTTTGTATCCTGTAGAAAGCTTCCTTGTTTGTTTCTTATTGTTGATATATGTGCTTATTTTGACAGGTTGGTGCAGATGATAAATTAGTTCTAGACAAAATTATTGATTGTTTGACTTCACTTGCTAACCCAAATGAGAATCATGAATTTAAAGGCAGCAAAAAAAATGTGACATCTCTGAAGGTTGGTAGACTCAAGGAGAGCATAGTAGAGATGGAAGCTGACACAGAGAAAAATGCTTCTGTTCTCATCTTGGGTGCTGGTCGAGTATGTAAACCAGCTGCAGAATTTCTGACATCAATGGGTAGTGATTCACCACAAGAATGGTTAAAATCGTTCAGGATAGGCGATCTTGAAGAGCAGACTTGTGTTAAAGTTATAGTTGCTTCTCTTTTTCTGAAAGATGCAGAAGAGGTATGTTTGACATATTACTTTCTTGGTACTGTCCTTAATGTCTCGTCTGTTTAAAAACAGTGAAGAAGAGAAGAATAAATGATTTTCTTTACCCCCTAATTACTGTCAGTCCAGCTCTCATCTGAATATCTGATAAAAGATGAATTGTTAATAATTACATGGCAACAACGGGTCTGTAATTACTTTAGTACATTATTCTCTTTGATTAATTCATCTTCTCATCAAACAGTTTCAATTCTGTCTTTAAGGAAATTTTTACATTATTTGAGATTTCAGCAAGCCACGAGTTTAGCTCCTTTACATTGAAGAAATCTAATTTCACAATATTGGAGTGCAGATAGTTGAAGGTATTCCAAATGCAACAGCTGTTCAACTTGATGTTACGAATCAGGGGAGTCTTTATAATTACATTTCACAGGTAATCTTATGCACCACATTTTTACATTGAGAAAAATGTTTGACTGAAAAATTCATCAATAAGTCTAGCTATGAAACCAGTATGCTCGGATAGGTGCAGCATCCGGTGAACCTTGAACATCAAGATGCTTTTACTATAACAACTGATGCCTGTCATTCTAAAATACATATTAAGAATTGTACTTAAACGTTAATTTTATCTCTTCCTATAATTACCTTTCCTGGCCCTATCCACTGTGCAGGTTGATGTTGTCATCAGTTTACTGCCTTCTAGTTTCCACAGTACCGTAGGAGGTGCATGTATTCAGGTATCGATATTCCTCATTGTTACTTATATACCTTCTTGTGACTATGAATTATTAAAAAAAACTCAGATAGATTCTTACTCACTTTGAAACATTTAACATCATGCCTCCTGATACAGCTTAAGAAACATCTCGTTACAGCTAGCTACGTTGATGATTCCACAACCAAGCTTGATGAACTAGCCAAAAGGTCTGGTGTCACTATTCTTTGTGAGATGGGCTTGGACCCTGGAATAGGTAATCCTGATCCTGAAGTTTTTTAATCGTTACACAATATTTTTTCACAAAATATGGCTATTTTTTGAAATATATTTAGAACAATGTTTATTCTTCTGAGCATGTAGTTTTCAAAGTATCTTCTTAAGAGCACATGCATATTACTCCGAATTTTTTAATGTGATTATGTAATATTCATTGAATTATTTTTAATTTTATTTTATATGAATTTTGTTCATAATGAAGGTTATATGACCATGTACTATGTCCATATACTACACATAGCTTTATGAAAAGGAATCTGCCATGAAGAATGTACTATGTCCATATACTACACATAGCTTTATGAAAAGGAATCTGCCATGAAGAATGTGTTATTTAGGAGTTGAGAGATATCAAATTTTTCAATTGTTGAAATTTGAGATTTGCCAAAAAGATATCATGATGATAAATTAATCGATTCATCAAATACCATCCCTATTCCCATCCCCATCCCCATCCAGGGTTCTATGATTCTTCTAGAACTCACTCAATTAGTTGAACACAAGAACATCTTATATTTTTTCTGGGCTTCTTAATCTGGTTGAAGGAAGAGTGTAGGAGATCAGCCAACAAGAAGCTAAGCCTTGTACGCTAAACATGGGCTCATTGGTATTTATCCTTTTTTCCACTTTCTTCCGTTCAGTGTTACATGCTGGCATTCACTTATCCCTCTTAATTGTTACTACCTCACATGTTGGCACACATCCTCGTTTTTTTAATCCCTTCTTGTAATTTTACCTTAACATCTTCGCTTAACTTTACTCTCTGCAACTTGTCTTTTTAATTTGGTAGGTATCTTTTTGTCATGCAGAATCCAAAAATCTAAAATTATAGCGCCCCCATATGTCAAAATGCTATGAAGGGTTTTAAAGATGGGAGGAGTGAAAATTAAATTCCACTAAAATATAAAACAAAAATCAAGTTATATATCACTCTTAAGCCCTGTTAGCTTACCCTTTTTAGATGACAACAGTGCTTGTCACAGTGACATTTATGCTGTCTGATCCATATAATGTTTGGTGTTAAACTGGAGTATAATAGAGATGCACTTGAGTCAGATAAATGTAAGTGTAAAACTAAGTGATGAATTCAACTTTGTCATTGTAGAAACGTAAGGAAGATATAAATAAAGACCAAGGAATTTACTGATATTAATATTATCAAAATTTGTTTTCATATGATCAACATGCGCATCGACATAAAATCGATAGGTTGTATGAGGCGAAATAGAATAGAAAATTATGTTAAACATATAATTAGCACTGGAAATAATGCAAAATTTTGGAGAAATGAACTAGAATGGTATTTATGAATGAGGCATACCAGCACAGCTGACAAAGCTGATGTAACAGTTGTGGACAGTGCCTCATGCAAATTTTATTAATCATACTGACTTTACACTTCAGACCACATGATGGCAATGAAGATGATTAACCATGCCCACGTACGAGGGGGAAGGATCAAGTCTTTCATTTCTTACTGCGGTGGTATTCCTTCTCCAGAAGCCGCAAACAACCCATTAGCTTTCAAATTCAGGTATGATTTCACTTTGGACTTCTACTTCAGTGGAACTTGCTGCAATACGAAATTGATTTATTCCTGTGGAACTTGCTCAGTATAAGATGTGTTAATCCCAGTTACCTGTGCAAACGATGCTTATCTCAAATGCTGAGAACTATATAATCTAAATATTGGATTATGCTTATTCTGTCAAACAATTCCACCAACGTCCACATTTTCTTTTCCTTGGAAAGGAGTAAACAACTTTCATCTTCATAATTTTCTTGTTCTCTACCAGTTCAATAAATTATTAGTCGATAATGTTCAACTATATTATTCTAGTATATGATGTTAAATGATTATTCTAAGCTCCTCCTAAATTTAAAGACTAAATCTCAAAATTAAAAGATTATGAGTCATATTATCTCCATTACTTTCAGTTGGAGCCCCACAGGGGCTATACGAGCTGGACGGAATCCTGCAACTTACAGATACCAGGGAGAAGTTGTACACGTTGATGGTGAGTTGTCAATAGTCATAATGCTAATTTCCTGTTGCTAATCAATGAAAGAATAAATCTATTTATTTCATCTAGTGTGGTGTATTAATAATCGTTGTATCAGTGTCTGTGCATGTGTGTATTCTATGTATATGCTCATTGTGTCCCCTCTAATATTAATATATCACCTACAAGTCTGTTTTTCTTGATACTTTTATGTTGCAAGTATTTCAAGTGATTGATTTTCAACAATATTCTACGTGCCTGATCACAGTCATTTATGTAATTTACAGTATGTCATAATATTAGTTAAGTCCTTGAAATAAACCTATATTTCATGGTAAGAAACAGTATTTTTCGCACTAGCTTGAGTTACCTCCAGCCACGTTGGAGGTGGTGATATAAAACTTTTCCTGGCTTGTTTATTATATATCAAGATAATCTTCATTGACTTACTTATACATGATTTATGGTATAGCCGTAAAGTCCACACTTGCAGGGATTAAGATAATCTTCCTTGACTTCTTTATACATTATTTATGGTATAGTCCACACTTGCAGGGGAGAACCTTTATGATTCTGCTAAAAGGCTTCGGCTAGCAGATTTCCCAGCTTTTGCATTGGAATGCCTTCCAAATAGAGACTCCTTGATTTATGGTGACCTATATGGAATAAAAAATGAAGCATCGACCATCTTTCGCGGAACCCTAAGATATGAAGGCAAGATATGTTTTTGGTATATGATTTATCATTTTTAGACTAAGTTTAATGGTTAATCAAATAGATGTTCTTGGGCTATCCTCAAGCAGAAGGGAACCAAAATAAGGTAATTATTAGTTTCAAATTAGACCTCAAAAGTCTATATTGTTGCTAACCAGAAAAAGAGAAATCGAGGCTGATAGTTTCTTATTCCTGAGCTTTCCCTCCTTTGATTACTTACATGAAAGTTATGGATTTATGTGTCATCCAGGTTTTGGCAGTATAATGGGATCGCTAGCAAGAATTGGTTTCTTTAGCACTGAGGTCATCCCTATGCTTGACAATCAGAAAAGACCCACATATAGAACTTTTTTACTTTCACTTCTCAGAATTCGTAACGGAAACTTGGATGAATCTGCAATATGGGAGAAAGACATAATGGAAAGCATTGTTTCCCTTGGCCTTTGCAAAGAGACAGAAACTGCAATAAAGACAGCCAAAACTATAGTGTAAGCTTTAATGATGTTCTACAGAAGCTGTTAATAGAAACATGAATGACTAGCTCTTAATATTTTATTATATTTTCTTATCCCCTTTTTAAATCCGTTACTATGTTTTTGGGGTGATCAGGCCCTTCAACAATGACTGATTAGCTCTTGATAGTGTCGATGCACTGTAATCCCTATGTTGAGCTGTAGATGGTGTATCCATTACTATGATGTTGGGGTTGATCAGGCCCCATACATATTCTTCTTGAATCTTTTAGATTGGTATTTTGTTCAAATAACATTCTTGTCAAATCATGTTCTTGAAATCCTGTTTTATCTTTCATTAGATTTTTGGGATTTCACGAGGAATCAGAAATACCAAATTCCTGTAGAAGTGCATTTGACATTACCTGCCTCCGCATGGAAGAAAGGTTGGCTTATTCTGGGACAGAGCAGGTGATTTCTATAATTTTACTTGCTAAACTGATTGATATCAATTTATTGTTCTCTTGGAGGATGATTAAATAGTTGATACGATTCTGGCCAGGACATGGTGCTGATGCACCATGAAGTAGAAGTGGATTTCCCAAATGGTCGACAGACTGAGAACCACAGAGCAACTCTATTGGAATGTGGAAGGACTAAGAATGGCAAGACAACCACCGCAATGGCTCTTACCGTTGGAATCCCCGCAGCCAGTGGAGCTCTGGTATTTGCTTGTTTTAATTCTGTTTAATTTATTATATCACAACATGGAAAATATTATTGGAATGACTTTATGTAATTTTATACGAACAGCTCTTGCTCCAGAATAAAATACAAACAAAGGGTATCTTAAGGCCTATTGATCCTGAAATTTACGTGCCAGGTATGCCTTGCTTGGCTTTCTTTTTCGGTTCTGGTGTATGTCTCTTGGGTAGTTAATCATTTCCCATGAAAATCCACTCAATACTAGTTACCAAATGCTTGTTGTCACTAGGGTTTACCATCTCAAGTGTTTAATTATATAGATTTATGACCCATTTGGCATGGCTTTTTGAAAAGTCAGAAGGAGCTTTTGAAACTCAAAAATTGTTTTTGAACTCGTTTGGTTTTATGAAAGTGCTTCTTTTAATTAGAAGAGCTTTTAAAGGAAGTAGGTCTAATGTGGATTCCTCTAAAAACACTTTCAGAATAAAAGGTTTTTTTTAAAAATAATTTTCAAACAAAAATTAAGATAGATTCCTCCAAAATCTCATATACAGAAAGCAAAAACAAAAACTATGTCAAACCACCGGTTCGAGTCCCCTCAGGGCCACTGAGGTGAGTACCCGACTGTAAACTTTAGGGCTCCGTGGAATTAGTCGAGGTACGCGCAAGCTGGCTCGGATATCTACGGTTATCAAAAAAAAAAAAATGAGACCTTTGGACTCGTGTCCCTTGTTAGATAGACACTTGGAATACATGCTCTTTCCTACTTGAGATGGTCAATCTGATCGTATTTTGTATGTAAGACTCTGGAAATTACATCATGCCTCTGTTAGTAAATTCATGAACTTTATATGACCCTCTCTCGATTTGCTTGGTCTAGAATCCAATTAAATGCAAGTTCACCTTTTTTTTTCCTTTCGTGTGCACATGGTTATTAATAATCTGCATCCATAGGAGAAGTTGTGTACCCATTTTGGTGAGAGTTTTTGGAGTGATTTGATTCTAGCCGTTAGTCTAAGAAATCGATCATACGAACACCTTTGATTTTTAAAAGACGTAGATCAATAAAATGATTGCGCCTTTATTAGGTTACTGCAAGCATAAATCAAAATTCACCATTGTGGGCTCAAACGGATGACTTGGGTAGACCTATCTTACCTGATGAATAGTTTGAATACATTGATGGAACAAACAAGCTTTGTCAAGCATTCGAGAGGCAGTTCCCAACATGCTTAGACCTCACCCTACACAATTTACCATGAATGCAACAATACCATAGATTCAATGTTCCTCCAGAACTAGAATAAGTTGAACATTTAATGCACCATTGAGTTTGTTCCATTTCACCATCCAATAATATTGGGTTACTCTGCCCCAAACATGCACTCAACTTACGCCGTAGTATATTATTTATAGATGATTTTGTCTTTCTACTGTTAGCACATCGTGAACTCCCCTAAAGTGTACTGAAGTTCGTTATTTTTTGTGCACACAGTGCTGGATATTTTGGAGGCTTATGGCCTAAAGTTGCTGGAGAAGATGGATTAGTTCAGACTTCAGAAATGTAAAATCTTACGCGCCCTTCGTGTTTTTAGCTGGTACATTGTAAATCATGAACACTTATTATCAGTACCAGTTTGGTCCGTGCTTGGTCCGTTCAGCACGGACCTTAATTTTTTTCCTTTTTCAAGAGTGACTTGTTTTTACTTTAGTTTTTAATGTTGCCTCGAAACATTTAGCAACTTATAAGAAAATTTTATGTAACTAATATTTGACATAAATATTTTTTTTATACCTACGCTATTATATAGTCAACTACATCATGGCACGTGCCTTCCACATGCTTCTCACTAGTTATCACTAAAAGTGTAGATGTGAATGCATGATTTATGTCAGAACGGAATTTTAAATGTCTGGCAATAAAAATGTATTAAAAAATGATAAACATAAATTTTCTACTAATTTTGAGATAACAGTATTTTTCAATTCGCATTGAGCAAACTTAGGCACGTGCTTCTCACTAGTTATCAGTCACTAAAAGGGTAGATGTGAATGGATGATTTAGGTCAGAATGAAAATTTAAATGTCTGACAATAAAAATGTATTAAAAAATAATAAACATAAATTTTCTACTAATTTCGAGATGACAGTATTTTTCAATTCGCATTGTGCAAACTACTGAATTTTGCTTTTATAAAACCAAAATGAGCACGATATTTCTGGACAACCAAAACAAGTTCATATGAGCCAATTCATTCCAATCCTTCGTAAAAGCCATTTCTACGAATAAAGGACTGCAAAAGGGCAAAAAATTATTCAAGTTTTCAATTGTCACTTTGTCTCACCGTAAACTAGTAAAAATGTACACCTTTTTGAATCCAAGGTTTCACATAAATGAGAAATGATCAAATCGAGGGTGCGGATGAGCCACATTATTTAGAAAAAATATATTTTGAAATAGTAGATTGATGGAGAATGTGTAGTCGAAAAAAAAAGAAAAAGTTATTGATGTGATGAAAAATATTATTTTACTGAAGAATGTGTGGTTGAAAATGAGTATAAGAATGAAAATAAAAAAATTTAATATCTATCAAACATGGGCCGAGTAATATTTTCAAACGTTCATATGCTCTACTCGAGAAGAGGGATAGGCACGAATGCCAAAAAAGTAAGGCTGGGCGTAGATTGGATTAGATTGATTTTTAGTCAAACTCAAACACAACACAATATGTTCTGTTTAATAATAATTCAAACATAAACAAATATATTCATAGTTTAAACACAACACAATCCAAACCGACCAAACTCAAGTTGATTTTGGTTGGGTTCTCGGTTTGGACTTAAATCCAATTCAAGTTGGACAATTTTTATAGGGAA
>CAIGRQ010011244.1:0-20829 GCA_903798375.1 Fraxinus sp. D2006-0159
GAGATATTCTCGCAAAAGTAACCCCGGGAGAGAAGATCGAGGGACTTCCAAGAATGAAAAGTCGAAGATAAACCCGATTAAGTGCGCCTTCGGAGGGTCGCCCTTCCTCCTACTAATCCGACCATTTCCGAACCTATTTTTTCTTTGTCGCTCCTTGTTAAATAGGATTTCAAAACCTTGTCAAATAGGTCAATCACACCGATTAATTCGATCAAAGCTCGATTGTGACCGAGTCAAACAAATTTCTATCAAATTAATCTGCTCTACCCGGTCAAGGGCTAGGGTCGTAGATTTTCACTAAGCTAGCCTAAAATACTGATAGATTGAGACCCATAAATTGTGTTTTAAGTAGTTGTGACCTTATGTGGTTTGTTATGTGACCATCACTATAAATTACGTGTTATTGTAGTTGTACCTGTTTAGTTAAATTATAGGTCACAAAATGTGACTACCTAATTTTCGAAAATCTTCACAAATTTGATGTTTTTGAAATTGTATTTGAAATATTTATAGTAGTGAATTTTTCCCTTTCTAAAATCCCATTGAGCCCATTACGATAATTGTCATTTCTAAAGAGAGGATTTTAAGTTGTTGATTCAAATTCTGATAAAAAAAATATTATTTACTCAAATGTCAATTGAATAAATAACCATTACTAGTCTTGAAAATTCTTATGCATTGTAGAAATACCTCTATTTATCATCAACCAAAGCTAAAGTTCACTCGAACAAATTTACCCCCAAAACTATAAATAGATATTGATAATAAAGTAAAATAATAATCACTTTGTCATAAAGGTATAGTTCATGACACTAATATAATACACCTTCTATCATTCAAAATCAAGCCCGAGAATTCACCCTAAACTTGGGCCGTCATCCACTCTTGTTTCAATCATATTCTTAAATTATCTATACACTTCATGAGAATTTTTTAACATCGACGCGAACACGAACCTCTAGCTCTAATGCCAACCGATATAGGATATTACCACTACTTGACCAAAAAACTATAGTCCATTACTCAAATACAATCTATCATATATCATCCAAAATCAAACCCGACAATATCCAAGCCCGATTTGTTAGGCTCACTCTCGTTCAGGCATGTTCTTGCACTAGATAAGTATGGGCACGTTTGAAGTGGTAGCACTTTCGAGTTGATAATCTTTTACGCGCTTATTCAAACTCGACATAGATTAATAACTGTCACATTAGTTATTTTGCATAGGTAAGATAAAAGAATTGTGATAAAAATAATTTCTGTAAAGAAGTACTATCTAATAATGTTTAACGCTAGAAGATAACCAAATATAACCACAGTCAATACAACAATACTAAGACTGTTTGTTATAGATTCTTTAAAATTCATTTTTCTCAAAACTCATTTTCAATCACACATTATCCCAAATAATTTTACATGTGAATCCATAACTTTTCTATATTTTTAATCATAAATTCTCCAAAAATATCATTCTCAAAAAAATTTATTCTAAAAAAAATCTACATCAAACAATCCCTAAACCTTGAAAGATATAGAAATGCACAAAAATTACCCAAATAGAAGTTGATCGATCCCATCGGGACTTGACAACAAATTAAGTCTAGAGTAATAACTTCTATAAAAAAAAAAAAAGTATTTATAATTTATCGAGTATATTTCAAAAGAAATACTTTTGATTGTAACGATACAACTTCCGAGCAAAATTTGTGGGGCCTGATCGCGAACGTGATCGTATGGCTATGTTTATATTAAAAGAGAGATTAAAAATAAATAATGTGAAAAAAGAAAAATTAAATTATTGGAATGCATGAAAATTATTCCTCTTGACAATCAAGGCATAATTCACATCAGCTTTCCAATGGTCACTCTTTGAAGAAAAATGCTATTTGTATAGGTTTACACGGCCCTATATAGTGTAAGGCGACACCCGTCTCCCTTCCTATGGCAGGGGGACGGTTCCCCTAACAGGTATAGTGCCATGTGGTTCTGGTTAAATAAGAGTGAATTGCCTATTTGGTTACTGAACTTTCAGTCGTGCTTTCATGGAGTCATTGAACTTTCAAAATCACTCAAATCATCATTGAACTTTACAAAAAGTTTCCACAAGGTCACTGAACTTTAAAAATCACCACATTCATTACTGAACTTTGCAAAATATTTCCCAGTGATCACTAATTCAATGATCTCCTAAGAAATCTTTTGTAAAATTTAGTGATGAATGTGGTGATTTTTAAAATTCAATGATGAATGATGTAATTTTGCAAAGTTCAGTGATAATTTAGGTGATTTTGAAAGTTCAGTAACCCCTTGAAAGCATAGCTGAAAGTTCAGTGACCAAATAGGTAATTCACTCGTTTAAATAACATAACACTTCTTTGAATTACATTAAGTCCTTTTTTCAAACCCATTAAAATTTAGGGTTCGTTTGATTGTAAGGGTGAAAATGGGTGGAAAGAAAATGTTTTACAGGGAATTGATTTTCTTAGAAAATATTTTATTGGGAATTGTAATTAATTGTGTTTGATTGGTATAATTTTTCATGGAAAGTGTTGAAAATTTAGTGTCCATTTGACTTCGTTTTTTTATGAAATTTGTCCATTAATGTGATAATTTTTTCTACTATTGAGTCTAAAATTTGTTCTTATTGCCAAAAAAATTTTGATTTTTTTTATCATACCAAATATCATTCGTTTGACTTTATTTTGCATGAAAGTTGTCGATAAAAGTGAATTTTTTTTTATCATTGTGTCTATAATTTGTTCCCATTGCAAAGGCGAAAAATGTTTTCCCACCTATTAGGTGAAAAAATATTTTCCATCATTTGTGCATCAAATGGTTGTACCTAGAAAAAGNTGTGCATCAAATGGTTGTACCTAGAAAAAGGGAAGAAATCATTTTTCGTGAAAAATTTCGCATATCAAAAGGTCAAAAAAGTGAAAGTACTTTCATAGAAAACTCCGCCAATTAAACGGACCCTTAGAAAACTCGGCCCTTTTTGGGAAGACATTGGGTCAAATAGTGAATCTTTAGAAAATGTATAATTAAAAAGTAAGAAATTTTTTGAATTTATATAAAATATTTAATTATGTAGATGTGTAATTGAAAATGAGTATGTAAAAAAAGAATTTTGAAAGAATGTAACACAAACCAAGTTTATTTTCAATTGAAATTATTATGTGGGCCTTCATCCGGTGAAAGGTTGAAAAATGTTTTTTAAAAAAAAAATACTGTTTTGAAATTGATTTTCTACCTCTACTTTTTAGCTTTCCTTTTACGTTCCATATTTACCCTTTACGGATCATGCTGTATGTACCGAATTTATTTATGGAATCTTTTACCTACTATTCACAATGGGGATGAAGATCACATTGTCGAAATTTTTAAATACATGTGGGTCTCGCACATTATGTGAGAGAAGGTAATCCATTATGTACAAATGGATTAATCTTTTACCCTATATTGTCATGTGGCCATGTATAAATAGCACAACTTTTCTTTGAATTACATTATGCCCATGTTTCAGACCTATTAAAATATAGAAAAAAACCCAACCTTGTTTGATCGTCATTTTTTGGAAAAACTTTGTGTTGAATAGTGATTTTTTGCAAAATATATGATTTAAAAGAAGGATCATGCTATATTCACCAAATGGTTCACATAATTTTTTACCAATAAGGGTCAGTTGGTAAAAAATTATGTAAAATTTTAGGTATATTTAAATTTATCCTTAAAAGAATGCGAGATAAATATAGCCCATTTTCAATTCAAATGATTATGTGGGCTCTCTCATCCAGTGAAATGTTGAAAAATGTTAAGAAAATGCGGTTTTGGAATTGACTTTCTACATCCTACTTTTTAGCTTTCCTTTTACATTCCATATTTACCCCCTATTCGGTGAGTGGGGCGGAGGGGGGGGGGGTGCGGGGCCATGGGACCGGTACAAATAACACAATATTTCTTTGAATTACATTAAGCCATTGTTTCAAACCCATTAAAATTCAGAAAAAACTAAGTCCTGCTTGATGGTCATTTTTTGGAAAAATATTGTGTTGTATAGTGAATTTTTGGAGAATATATAATTAAAAAGTAGGAAAGTTTTTGAATTCACTTGTAAAACATTTTATTGTGTGAATATATGATTAAAAATGAGTATGTAAATTTTTTTTTTAAAGAATGTGTGACAAACATAGCTAATTTTCAATCCAAGTTATTATGTGGGACCTCATCAGTGAAAGGTTGAGAAATGTTAAAGGAGCATTCCCCTTTATACAAATCACAGGTTCCCTCACTGTAGAGCCCCCTCTACAGTGAGGGGGCCTGTGATTCTATGACGGGGATGTTTCTGTTTTGGAATTGAATTTCTACATCCTGCTTTTTAGCTTTTCTTTTACATTCCATATTTACCCCCTATTCGTAGGAATCGCTTCTTTTTTATTTTCCTCTCTTGCTTGACTAGTTTGCTACGTGGCCATATACAAATAACACAATCATTTTTTTGATTTACATTAAGCCTTTGTTTCAAACCCATTAAAGTTCTAAAAACTAACCCCCGTTTGATTGGTCATTTTTTGGAAAAATGTTGTGTTGAATAGTGGATTTTTGAAAAATGTATGATTAAAAAGTAAAAGAAAATTGAAATTACGTGTATAATATTTTATTATGTAAATATGTGATTAAAAATACGTACGAAAAAAATTGGAAAGAATGTGAAAAACAAAACACATTTTCAATTCAAATTATTATGTGGGGCCTCATTCAGTGAAAGATTGAAAAATGTAAAGAAAATGTTGTTTTGGATTTGACTTTTCACCTCCTACATTTTAGCTTTCATTTTACGTTTTGATCAAATATTTAGAAAATTTTGATATAAGTTGATGAAATATATGGTAAAAAGGTTATGAATCTATAAATTACATTATTAAAATTAATAATAACTTTAATTTAAATTAAAAATTTTAATTTTAATTTTTACTAAACAATTGCTTAATGCTTTAAAGGGATTTGGTAAGACCCTATTCGTTTTGAATTAAAATCAGATTTTAATTTAAGTCGAAGTCAAAAAATCAATATTAACTACATCTTTTATGAGTCCCTTTTCAACCACATATTTCAAAAATTTATATCACAATCTACTAAAAATCTAATTTTAATTCCAACTAAATACTCACTTAGACTGTGTAACCTATATTTGAGCCACATTATTTTGGAATAATTTATTCAGAATAGTAGATTAATGGATAACGTGTGGTTGAAAAAGAAGGAAAAATTATTGATGTGATTAAAATATTATTTTATTAAAGAATGTGTGTTTAAAAATGAGTAGAAAAATGAGAATAAAAAAAAAGTGTACCAAACAAATGGCTTAATTTGGGGGAGAATGAATATCGACTAGATTTGTAATTTTGATGCAAAAGTAAAGGATAATATGTAAAAAGTCATTTCAACGGGTGTTCTGTCTGAATCATGATTTCTGTCTATTGTGCTTTCTTGTAGGAATTTTTATAATAATATTACTGTTGAATCTAATTTTTGATGAAAATCAAATGGAGGCTAAGGGTCATTCGGTAAAGATTAAAATCGGATTAAAATTGAAAAATTAATCGTTATTGTTGACTTTTATTAGATGAGTGAAACCCAATAACGACTATTTTCAATTTTAATTGAATTTTAATCCCAACCGAATAGGGCTTAATCTTTATTTAGTATACATTAAAATTTTCATTTTCATTATTATACTTATTTTTAACCACACATTTTTCAATAAAATAATATTTTTCATCATATCAATAATTTATCCGTCTTTTTCAATCACATATTCTCCATCAATCTACTATTTAAAAATACATTCTTCTAAAATAATGTGGCTCAAACACAATCCGAAAGGGAAAAAAAGGAATAATAACTTTGAAATAATGTCCCGAAAGGACACTATTAAGTGTTAAAGAATACTAACGTTATAAAAGAAAAAGATAAATACCAATGGAGTCTCCAACCTTTGGCGGATGTGAAGTTTAGGTCTCTAACTTATCATTTGCAGCACTCAAATCCTCAAGCTTCAAAAAGTGTGCAAGTTTCATCTTCAACTGACGAGAATCGGCTATTTAACTACTAAAACGTCAAACTTTTGGTAAAATGTTTATCTTCTCATTACCATAAATTAAGCCATAAGTGTAAATGAAGGAAAAAAAATATCTATATATATAAAAAAATATTCAAGCTCATTCCAATAGCAACTTCCATCCAGTCATCAACTACCAATGCTTCCCCATCTATCACCAACTGCCAACCTCCGGAACCATCACCAATAGAATCAAGGCATAGAAATCACAATAGTCAAAGACAATTTTTTAAATCAGAAAAGAAATACTATAAACGAGCAACAAAAGATAACAATAAAAGCATAAATCGAGCATTCAATAACAATGAAGATGTTTTGAAAATGAGTGAGAACCAAAATCCAACAGAAAAGAAATACCAAAAATGAACAAGAAAAAGTAAGAACGAAGACGGAAATTGAGCACACAAAAACAATGAAGAGGGTTTGAAAATAAATGTGTGAAAGTAGATATAAACACCAAGAACTAAACCCCAACTTCATTTAGAATGCAATTGATTCTACGAATCAAAATCGAAAGTTGGTGGTGTTGGTGTTAGTTGAGGAATTCCAAGAAAACAACGTAATTTTGAGGTTTAGGTGGATTTTTAAAAGACATTTATAACGATAATAATTTTTTTTAGTATTTGTGATGAATGATCTTCGTAATTTGAATTGACTTACGAATTTTTTCCCTTTCTCAAATTGGAAAGTAGATAAACTACTTTCTGAGGAACTAAGGAGATTAGACGACACAAATGATCGTATTTAAAAAATTCGAGGTATATTGCTAGGTAATGTTTATAAAAAGATGTTGAAAAATGTAATGTTTGATTGTCGTTTAGTAAAACTTTTCACTTCATACAAAGTTAATCGAACTTCATTTTTAATGACATATTTAATTGAATCTATAATTTATAATAACATCACCCCCTCCGACTTCAGTAACATTACATAGTTTCATAATTGCTCTTCAAATTCACTTTCACCTAACGCTTGAAAATTTGAAGTTGTGACCATCGACATCAACCATTGTGATGGGTGACAGCCGATGGTGTTTGAATTTTGGGTGCGTGTAGTGGCTGCAGAGTGGGATTGTTGGGGGTGAGTGTATCTCTTGAGACTTGAAAAAGTTTACAATTCAGAGTTGCGAATTTGATACGAAGACCATGTCTGTTGTAGATTTTTTTCCAATTTTAATCACAATTGTAGTTGTTGTAACCGCAAAAGTTGACCCGTTGTGTGATGCTGGGCCCCGTCTAACGTTCCAAAAATTGATTAAAAGATGAAAAGAATTTTTTACCAAACAGCCCCTAGATGTTTTCAAGTTAGAAATTGGGACTAATGCTCACACAAGGATAAAAGGTTGGAAACCGGTACGTGTGAAGACCTAAACAATATACTCGTCAAAGGCTGAGGGCTTTAGATACAATTTACCTTAAAAAAAAGAAGAAGGAGAAAACCCTTGTTTGAAATTGGGAAAGAAAAAAAAGACGCTTTTATTAGGCGCTTCTAGAATTTGAGTGAACAAGCACATTTTCTCTCTTCAGTTCCATGATCGCGTCCATAAATAGAGAGGGGACGAGAGAAGAATTATTCAAACAACCATTAATTTAAATTGGCACAACATATCTACTTCTTCGGCAATTTGCGATCTGAATTCTGATTCAGGGCTATGTCGACGTCGGAAATCAAATCGGACGGAACTGCATTGTATATTTCGTCGACCGACGACAATACGGCGTCGTCACAGCCCCTTAATACTCCGAAACTCCCAAGTCGACTCCGGCGCCGACTTCTGGAGTGTAAAAGCCCTCCTGTTTCTTCTCAAGATATTGACGCCAAGCTCCGTGATGCTAATCTACGCCGGCAAGTATGTTGTCTCTCTCTCTCTGTTTTTTTCTCTTCCTAGTTTCAGCTCTAGTTTGATGTACCATAATTTTTTTCTCTAAAAAAATCGAAATTTGAGATTGAGACAGTTTTTACTTGAAGTTCTATATTTAGATAAAAGATTTGGAAAGATAACCAAATTATGGAAGAAAACTAATAAAGTATGGAAGGAAACAAGTTTTTAGGCTGAAAATTTTATTAATAAAAGGGGCATGTGTGTCTATATTAATAGAGAAATGCAGAATTAAGCCGATTTATTTATGGTTTGAAGGAAATTGTGCTGTTTGACATTCTGAAAGATTGAATATTTAAGAAACAACAAAATGTACTCAGGTAACCTTTTCTTTATTCATGGAGAAGGCCAGCAAATGCTTTCTGTACTTTGAGCGTTGTATGCATATTTCGCTTTGGATAAATTGTGTTTTTGTAATAATTGTTTTGCCAAAAATTAAAAGCTAGATGCAGTGGCTGATCCGGGATCGTTGGTCAGCTAGGGCGGTCGTTAACCGTTGATCATTGAATGTCGACTGTCGATGACCGTAATAACAAGGTCATTTATTAATATTTAATTAAATAATATTTATAAATGTTTCGAACTAGGTGCTAGTATTATTATTGGCTTAGCATCTGTTCAAATGACCTTATGAATTGCTATATAAACAAATGTGAAGTTAATGACTCTTTCAACCGTACAAATGATAAAAAGAAAAGTTAATATGCTAGTATTCTCATAGAAGTTATCAACTTACAAATGGATTAATATTTTCTGAACATAAGACAGGAAAATAATTCACTTAACTAGGAATGGTGCTATTGCAAAAAGTAGAATTACTCCTTTTTCCTTGTTCTAAATCCATCTTTCATTATGTTTATTTTTCGTCCCAAAACCTAAAATCATACTGGGAGTAAAGTGCCACTAGTAAAACCGCAAGAGGGGAAAGTGAAAATGGGTGTGGCGGAGGGCGGTAGAATTCTTCTGTTTTAACTTGTTGTAAAATTTTAATGATGAAACAAAAATAACAAAAACAAAAAAGAAGAAGAAAAGCGCGCGGCGGTAGACCGTGGTGGAGGTCGATGTCAGCGACTCGATGGCAAGCAGGTCCCAACTCCAATTCATTTGGCATTGGATCGGGCTGCGCAGTCTAGTGAGAATAGGGTTTGAAGTCTTTCATGTATGCTTGCAAATTTGCAATCAGTTTCGGCATATGACCTATATAGGCTATGGATCAATTTATAATATTAATGGGCCTATTTAAAAAAAGCCCAAATGCCAAAAGAATTTTTGGTCCAAATCCAACACTTATCTTACTCCCTCTCCCTTGATTCTTAGCCCTGTTTGTTTCAGATTAAAATTATATTTTAATCTAAGTTAAAGTCAATCAATCAATATTTAACTATATCTTTCATGGGTTTCACGGTTTCTCAACCACACATTTCAAAAACTTCTATCACAATTTACTAAAAAATTATTTTTAATCCCCACCAAACACCTACTTAACCTCCCGTCTTACAGCTGCCTGCAACAATGGTGATTGCCAAATGCCCTCCTTCACAACTTGTAAATTTGGGCGGGGCCAGCATGGGCGACGTTGCCACCTCGCCGGGTGTTGACTTCGCCACTGGCTGAATGTAATGCACTGTGCTCATTATAATTCCTTCTTAAATAGAGTTTTCTTTTGTTTGGGGGGATTTGATTTGATTTTTTTTTTGGGGTCAAAATGAGTTTTGGAATAGTGTTTTTTTGAAGAACGCGTTGTTAAAAAGTAGGTAAATGTTTTGGGCTTACTTGCAAAATATTTTATCGTGATAATGTGTAATTGAAAACGAATTTGAGAAAAAAAGTGTTTTGAAAGTGATTTTGCATCATAGTTTGTGTGCATATGTAGTTGCAATATTGAGGTTTCCACGAAAAATTCAGCTTGCTGATTCAATTTTCTGTTATGTTTCATGCATTTGTTGTAGTATGATTTCCTCCCAACGTTTCTTTGAAAGAGATTGAGTATTGTTTTCTATTATTTATCACGCACTTAAATATTCATTGGAAAAACTAACATTTTGAACTCATAAATATCAAATGCAATAACTAAATTTTGACTGTTCTGATCTGAAATGACAAATATGATACTATGAAGGCGCATTAAGAATGTTAAATTATTGAATGAAAATTTACTACTGAGTTGATTTCTAGTTCTTTCGGTTTAAGAAGACAAAGGAGACTAATTATTTAGACAAGACTGAAAATCTGGGGGACCCCTCTAAGGAGAGAATCTATGGCATTATGCTGCAACTGCAGCTCAGTTCTTGGTCATGCGGAACCATCCTAAGCTGGACAGGATTTGACTGGAGTTTGGCACGTGGACTGAGAAACCAAAGAGACGTGTAGACGTGAGGGCAGAGTTTCATATTTTATTAAACCTCAATTAGGTTTGATTTAGCCGAACAGATGATATTTGGTTAAGTTCTTGGTTGATATTAACTAAAAACACAGATTGTTTTTCCATATTTACCCAATTTTCGCTATTGGAGCTTTGTGTCAATGAGCTTATGTAAATATTTCTCTACTGCATCTCATATAAACTTAATTTTTGTACATAATGGGCTACAAATTTAGTAAAGCTTGTTCAAAGTTTTAGGAATGAAGTGGATGTTGACATAGCTATGTTAATAGTTGAAATTTTCTCTTATCAATAATAAAATTTTCCTGGCACAATGCCTATATTACTAAAATGTAAATACTAATGTGTCTATTTCTGCAACTTTTGACATGCATAGAGCTCCCAACTTTAATGGTAATGTATGTGGAATGCAGCAATTCTATGCGTCATTATCAAGCAAAGCAAGAACAAAGACAATATCTCGTGCATGTTCATCTTTACCAGAGAAAGTGACAGGTGGGCAACTTGAAACCAAGCTTAATGCAGCTGAGCAGAAGAGGTAATTTCTTTTTCAATACTTTCCCTTTTTCTGTTCCTGATTTTTTGGACCAAGGTGCTAGGGTAATATTACCATTTGAATTTGAACAAGTAAAATGAAAAAAATATATATTTTACTTTAGATTATAGTAGAAAACAATTGAGCATAAAATATGAAAATGATAATCTTTCTTATATTCCTTTGATGCTATACAATCAGGTTGAGCATCCTAAACAATATTAAGGTTCGCTTGGCTAGAATGGATGAGCTGCGGCAAGCTGCTAAAAACGGAGTAGAAATGGGTTTCATGAGAAAGTGCAACGAGCTTGGGGTGAAAGTGAAATCACGTGTGCATCAGGCAGAGGTAAACCGAATGGTGCTTCTAAAAGTTTGTAGACAACACAGGGCATCAAAGAGAGAAAGGGCTGTACAGTCCTTGATGAGAAAACTGAATCAGGAGAGCAAGTATAAGGAGTGTGTTCGAGCAGCTATTCACCAGAAGCGTGCTGCTGCTGAGAAGAAACGATTAGGATTATTGGAAGCAGAGAAATCTAGGGCACATGCTAGGTCCTTGAAGGTTCTGCGAGTAGCTAACTCTATCTGCAGTCAACGGGAGACAGTGAGAAACAAAATAAAGGAGCAACTGGAAGATCGGCTGCAGAGGGTATTCTTTTATTTGGAAATTCAGGAAAATGCATTTCTTCATACAGTATATATTAGTTCTGCACATATATTTTCCCCCTTTAACTTCTTTGGGATTCTGTCCTTTTTCCTTTTCTTTTTCCAAATGCCAGGCCAAGAGACATAGGACAGAGTACTTAAGGAAGAGAGCAAATGCGCGCTTCCCAAGTCGGGTCTCATCAGAAATGATTAAGCATGGGGAGCGTCTGTCAAGTAAGCTAGCAAGGTATATAAACGCTAAGATTCTTGCATGTCCATGTGTGTATCGTATATGTGAATGTTTAAGTGCTCGATTGTCTGAAATGTGTCTCAGTTCAGTGTTTTTGTGATTTTAGATTCTTGTTTCCGCACTTGTTCAAGCTCTCTGTACTGCTTATCGCTTTCAGAAAAAATAAAGATTTAGGCCCATTGTGATAGAGACTTCACATTCTTTTGCTCGTTGTCTCTCCACCCCTTCCCATCCAAAGTCCCTTCTGTAGATCAGTTGAACTCGCTTTTAATTATCCTTTTTCTTTCTCTTGTCTCATTCTCATCATCTTCTCTTAACAGCATTTAGTTCTTCTGTCAAATTGACTTGAATCTATGAATGGACAAATATTATGTTTGCTTCAACCTATGTATTAAAATGCTTTGTTTTCTAAAATTAGGATTTGAATAAATTTGTGAAGCCGCTTGAGCTGCATGAAGAGTGTGATGTGTTGAGCCTGAGGGAAGTTATCTTACATTGGCTCTTAAAGATACTGGACGAGTATTTGGCTGACTGAGCTTGTTTTCAGATCTAGTGTAAAGCTATATATTTATGATTTATGTAACCCTCCACATCTGGGATAACTGAATGTATCAGAATGACATCTAAGCCTCTGTTTGGCAAATTTGTAAATGGTTTATAAAGAGGAATCATAGCGGCTCCCACGAAATGTGTGGATAATAATGAGTGGTAGTTATGAATATGTGGTTGAAATTAATGTTTGTTTTATCTATAAACCATTTATATATTATTATCCAACAGAGGCTAATATATTGTTTTTCAGGTGCTGGATGCGGTTTATGAAGCTGAAAGGAACCACACATGACTTGGCAAAAGCATATGCATCTTTGGAAATCAATCGAAAATCTATCGATTTAATGCCATTTGAGAGGCTTGCTATGCTGATTGAGTCTGGCGCTACCATTCAAACTGCAAAAGCTTTACTTGACCGACTTGAAAGCCGCATTGCTATTAGACAGGAAACTGGTAGTGCCAATAATAATTTCCATTTGGAGAACATTAAACATCTGCTCAAACGAGTAGCAACGCTAGGCAAAAGTGTTGGCACCCCTAATGCTTCCGGAAGCACAGGGGTGAAAAAAACAGGATCTAGAAGTGCGGTACCTAATGGTTCTACTAGGTTACATAGGTATCCAGTGCGAATATTTCTTTGTGCTTACATGATTTTAGGACATCCAGACGTTATTTTCAGTGGGAAGGGGGAGAATGAGACTCATCTTGCTGAGGCTGCAGAAACCTTCATTAAAGAGTTCGAATTATTGGTTAGAATTATTTTGGAAGGGCATATTCAGTCTACATTAAAGGAATCAGGCTTGCCCACTGCTGGTCAGCTGAAATTCAGTTCCCAGCTGGAAACATTTGATAAAGCATGGTGTTCTTACCTGTATTGCTTTGTCATGTGGAAGGTTAAGGACGTCAAATCTTTAGAGGAGGATTTAGTACGAGCTGCTTGTGATCTTGAGGCCTTGAGGATACAGACTTGCGAGCAGATCCCAGGTAGAGATAATGGTGATCACAAACTCATGAAAGTATTCCTTGATCAGGTATGAGCCGGCCCAAGTTATGTTCAGTCATTTTCTTTCAGTTAAATCCTTTTTAACTGGGTATGACTTTCGTGTGCTATCTTTGTTATTTTAGGTGAGTGAGAACCTGAAGCTTCTGCAGTCGAAAATACAGCAATTGAGTGGTAATGCTGGGCTTGAACGCATGGAAAGTGCTCTTTCTGATACACGGACGAGGTTTATTGATGTCGTGGTGCTGGGGAGTTCACTGGCATCCTCATCTGATCATGTTTTTTCAAGTGCTGCTGGCTCATCACACAACTTTCCAAGTTGTGATTCTAGAGATGATAATGTGGTGGAAGGTCATAATAGGGTGGGGTACATTGTTCCCTCTTTGTCCAAGGGGGACGATTCCTTATTTGGCGAAATTGGTTCTGCTTCTCATAGTGTTTTAGATGATCATCTGAGCACCAGTTCGAGGCTGGTAAAGGATAATGAAATGCTTGTCAATGAGATTGTCCATGGGATTGATAGTGGTTTAGCGGATGGCTTGAACGTCACTAATGATGACCTAGGGAGCATCAAGGTTAGCCTAAGTCACTTTGAGCTTCCCCATCCCCGAGTCATGCCTGCCAAAAAAGATATATCGAAGAGTTCCTGTCCTTGGATTCTGTTCATTAACTGTGCTTATGTTTCGTATGGTGTAGATAGAATAATGTAAAATCATTTTGATTTTATCCTTTGTCATTGTGTAGACAAAGGTGAGAGACACGATGGAGAAGGCTTTCTGGGATGGTGTCATGGAATCTATGAAACTTGACAACCCTGATTATAGCTGGGTTCTTAAGCTCATACAAGAAGTCCGGGATGAACTGATTGAAATGGCTCCTTCAAGTTGGAGACAAGAGATAGATCAAAGCATTGACATGGATATTCTCTCACAGGTTTATGATCTTAATTTTGCAATTATTAAGCTTCCAACTCCACTTTCAATTCCTTGTATTTAGCTTTTACTTGGAAATTCTCACATTTTAGTTCCATTTTTTACTTATTTAGGTGTTGAAATCAAGAACATTGGACATGGAATATCTTGGAAGGATCTTGGAATTTGCATTGGTCACATTGCAGAAACTTTCTGCACCTGCTAAAGAGGATGAATTGAAATCTACTCATTACAAGCTACTGAAAGAACTAAATGAAATTTCTCAAGCTAGAGATATATCTACTGCTTCATTCGCTACTTTGGTGATTAGGGGCTTGCGTAATGTTCTCCAGCAGATTCAGGTGCGTTGTCAGGTCCAATGCCTTTTATCATTAAAGTTTCCTACTTGATATTTTTTTTCTGGTGTTGAGCTTTTGATGATTCTTGTCGAGGTTATTAACTGTAGTTATCCTTTTAAACTGTAATTCATTCTGGTTACCAAGAGGTGTATTTATATTGCTTTATGAAGAATCAATTGCACTTTATCAACTTTTTGTATTGGTGGTCCATTGTCCATCCTAAAGTGTGTGGCAAAATTATCTGTTTCACCTGGTTGACTTCTATTTGAGCAGAACATACTAATGTTTGCTGTTATATTCCTATGATTATGAGAACATAATGTGCTGGATTTGATCGCTTTATTGTCCATATATAATTTTAGCGTTGACAAAACGTAAGTTATTTCTCGGGAAAAAGAATTGGAGTAAGAATGAGGATGCTCTAAAAAAGTGCAAAAGAAGGAAAAGTGAAGACACAAGGAGCAGTATATCCTGGAGAGGGATCTAAGAACCAAGAACTTGACTTGCATTTTACATTTCTTATGTTTTGGAATCTAAGCAAGAATCTGTGTCACACATTGGCTTCTTAGAATTTTGATGTGTTATTAGGACCTTTATGGAGCAAACCAAAATTTATTTTTATGTTTTTTTTTTTCCCCTTGGAGTGCTTTACCAATGAAATTGAGATGCTGCTGGTGTCTTGGTCCACTTCCAGGAACTTTTTGCTTTAAAAAATTTAACTTTTTAACGTTTGTGGATTGAAAGTTATACACCAATCATTGGCAGGAACTCAAGCATGACATAAGCAAAGCACGCATCAAGATGTTGCAACCACTCATCAAGGGGCCTGCTGGTTATGAATACCTTAGAAGTGCTTTTGCCAATCGTTATGGATCTCCTATTGATGGCCCTCACTCTTTACCCTTTGTAAAGCAATGGCTTTCTGCTGTAATGGCGGAGTCAGATCAGATCTGGGATGAACTCTTGGATTCTCTAGCAGCTCTGGGATTAAGTAATGGAAGATATAGTCAAGAACCTTCTCCTACAATGCTCCGGACTGGAGGTACCATTTTAAGGACATCGACATTGGATGTTCCACCCAACACTGTTGCAGGTTTGTTTGGTGACTTTGGCTTTTAATTTTTCTTCATTCCGTGTACTGTTTGCTTTACCTGTTCCTTTGACCTTTTTAAAATCCTTGTGAAACTTTCAATCAGAGAACATTGTATTGTTAACAATTTCATTTCAAAAATGTTTCTGTAGAAGCTGAACAACCAGAGTGCAGTGGAGAAAAGCTTGATCTCTTGTTGAGGCTTGGTTTGTTAAAGCTTGTGAGTGATGTTGAGGGGTTGACGGTCGAAATGCTCCCTGAGACGTTTAAACTAAATCTCTTCAGATTGAGGTCTATTCAGTCTCAACTTCAAAAAATAATTGTCATCTGTACTAGGTGAGTGAAATCCTTAAATAATTTCTCTTGGTTTTGCAAATTTTATTTTCTGTTCAGCATTACATGTGCCCTAGATAAGTGTGAATAAAAATCTCTGTTTAATTTGTTGATTGCACCTTCGTAGTAGGCTAGTTAATGTAGCCTGGTTTGATCATTTGATGTTATATGGGAAAAACTATGCACAATAATTTTTCATGGAGTAATGGAATTAGAAATTTGTGGAAACGTCAGATTGATAAAATCTGAAATTTAATACTAATTTTTTTGGCTATTCACCATGTGAACTAAAATTGGAAAAGAGGGAAGTGTGTCATTTTACTCAATAAAATTGCTTTTTTGCTCAAAAATTAAATTTTTGCAAAAATCAGAATTCCTTCTTTATGTATTTTTATTTAGTTCAACATTAATTATATACTCAGTACTTCTTTGTTGCTCATCATTTTTGTGCAAGTCTATATGTATGATTTGTTAAGATTTGAGGTTCCATCTTAAAATGTCAACCTTATTAAGAGTAACCTAAATCTTTATAAATTGGTCTATGTTTTTATCTTTATTCGATGCGGGATTCTATCCCTTAACATGCTCCTATAAGATGGTGGCTTGTTTGAGTAGACCAATCTTGAAATTCGTATGCTTATTTTTTTTAGTCTTAATCGGATCAAATTGCTCGTTGGAGCTTAACGGACTCTGATACCATGTTAAGATTTGTGGTTTCATTTTAAAATGTCAACCTTATTAAGAGGAGTAACCTAAACTTTTTATAAATTGGTCTATGTTTTCATCTTTATTAGATGTGAGATTTTATCCTTTAACAGTGATACCATGTTAAGATTCGGGGTTCTATTTTAAAATGTTAACCTTATTAAGATAAGTAACCTAAACTTTTAGAAATTGGTATATGTTTTCATCTTTATTCGATATGAGATTCTATCCCTTAACAAGATTTTCTTTATAGTTGAATTCACTGAGAAACTATTTAGTTTCTCTGCAATGTAATTGGGAGCACCATTGCAACATTACGACATTTTGGCGTGTGTTAGTTATCATTATTATAGTTTTGGGTTCAATAATAATATCTTGTATAAGAGTTGGGAGGATAATTTTCTAGTAGATGGTCAGTCGTATTTATGCATTTCTACTCATCAATAGAGACTCCCGTATAATTGCATTCTATTTATGTAACTGTCATTGCCTACGGATGAAAACGAATGAAAAAACACTTTTCCGCATACACAGTTTTCTTTCGATGTAGGCTTATTCCCTACTTGTACCTATAGATTAAAAGCAGGAGTGTGCTATTTTTTATATTTTCTTTAGATAGTGCATATTGAACTATTTTGTTGTAAGACTAATGTGAAATTGTGTTTTTCAGCATATTAGTTTTGAGGCAAACCCTCGTGAGCGAACGCCTGGTAATTAGTCTCAAAGAAATGGAGAATGTGATATTCAACTCTGTAAAACAGCTGTCTGAACTCTTGGATAGCTCCGAGGATGTCGGATTATCAAAAATTGTTGAAACAATAAGCTGGTCTCCAGAATGTGAAGACCCAGAGAAGACCCGAGCAAGGAAGGAGGTTATGGCGAATATGTTGGGAAGGAGCTTAAGAGCTGGTGACGACATTTTCACACGAGTTTCTCGAAGTGTCCACGTAGCGGCAAGAGGAGTTGTGCTTGGTGGGACTGGAGCTAAGGGTCGGCAACTAGTGGAGAAGGCACTCAAACGTGTTGGGGCTGCTCTTCTCATAGATAAGGTGATGGATGCTGCGCGAGGACTGGTGGTGATGGCAAACGTCTCGGCCAGGGTTCATGGAGATTGGTATGAACAAGTGCTCATGAATATATGATTACTTGTTTGCGTCTTTCTCATTAATCGTAAAATTGTGGGGATTTATATATAGTAGGAAGTAGATGCAAGGGTTATTGTATTGTGTGTGAGGTGTGGTGTGTGTTCATGTGTTTGCACATTATCATTTCAAGGGAACCACTTGGCCATACCAAAGCTGTTGTAGCCCAATTCTGTATAAGCCAGCGACACTGCGACAGCATTCGATTTAGCCGAGTGACGAATTAGGGAGAAGGCTGCCAATTCTCATTATTAATCAGGTAAAGTTTGGACATTTGAGTTAAAAAATAAAATAAAAATTCGAAAGATAGTTCGGCGTCTCGTCTAACATACTAATGTGAGGAAGAAATTTCATGATAAAAGTTGTTCCTTGTTTTCAAACGTTACGTTGTAGTTCTAATTCTAAACATTTCTTCAATCTGAAAAAAGACCATTCATAAATTTCTCTACTATAATTTTCATAAAAGGCAAAATGGCATCCTCAAAAAATCCAGAAATAATCGCCTTTTTCTATTCTAGAAATACGTGACAAGTTGTAGAGATAATTTTGTTCTGCTGCTAATCCTAAATTATAAAAAGAACGATCGCGCAACTCTTTTTTCTAACAGATGGGTGACTTATTTTTTCTATTTCTATTTTATTTTTGGTTTTTTTTATTGGTTTTTATACATATGAAGCTGAACACGAACCATTTGTCAGTGAATCCGATTGATTTTCGGTCAAGACTTAAAGTCCATGTTTGAACTACATTTTTTAAAAATATATTTCTTTCAAAATTCATTTTTAACTACACGTTCTTCAATAAAATAATATTTTTCATTCAAACACACAAACACTATTAATTTTAGCCATATTTTTTAGAATCGACTCGAACATTGATACAACTGATCTATTGAGTCGGCGAATCACCGATTCAACTGGTAGATCACATTGATTGAAAGTCAATATAAAAGTATTTTTTAAAATAATATTATTTTTGTTGGAAAGTTAGTTCAAGAAATTAAGATCTTTACTAGACATTCAGGTGTATGTTCTAATTAAGAAACTTAGATTTAGAATTTACATAAATTTGATATTCAAATTCTTAATTGAATTATCTAGATTTTAGTCCATGTTTGGTGCACATTATCAATCCAAAAATGCATTTTTTTTATGTGATGGAGAATATGTGGTTGAAAAAGAAGGAAAAATTATTGATGTGATGAAAAATATTATTTTATTGAAAAATGTGTGCTAAAAAATTAGTATAAAAATGAGAATGAAAAATATAATGTGGTTCAAACAATATATGAACTTTCTGGTTTTGAATTTAAGAATTTGCCGCTTTCAACCTTTAAAGTCTTTTATGATATCCCAACGTGTGCAGGGGCAGACCCAATTCATACTCTGCCTGCACTGAGCTTTGGCCACCCAGCCCACTTAAGCTTAAAAAAAGTCTTAAGAGGCATAATTGTGTTAAATTGGTGGGTGGCTGCTGACAATTCTTGTAGCCAGCTAAATTGTATGTATGTAATCTAAAGACCTGGTCCTGAGCTTCTTTTGCTATATTTACTGATCTTTTTATTAGGTCCCCTCACCTACAACCTACCACCCACCCATTTGAATTTGAACTCAACCTTTCCGGTTAATACAAAATCTCGACACTGATTCTCTATTGGTGATACCTCTTGGAGGCATTCGCACCAACTTTCTCAGCTCTCTAACTGGAGAAATGAAAAAATTGGTTAAATTAAGGAAAGATCGTCGTTATTTTTAGATCTTCACTAATATTGCCCGCACTAAAAAAATTTCCTAGGTCCGCCCTTGAACGTGTGAGTACCTTTTCAATTAATTAAAAAAAATCTAATTCTAGGCGAACGGAACAAGATCAATTAATGAGTCTAAACTTTATCGAGCTATATATAGACATGATTAAACATATATTTTTCAAACTCCAATAATTACGTCAAGTAATCTAATTACTAGTGTTTGCTTTTTCCACTGAAGACAAATTGATGTACTCTTGAAATATATAAAATCATAAAAGCCAAAATATCTACAATTTTTTTCGTTGACCTATTGTATATTTCATCTTCATTTGAGATTTGATAACTAAGTATGGTTATAAATAATATATTTGCCCTTCTAATTATTCTCACTAAAGTTACATTTTCTTGAGAATTGTGAACCAATCACATATGTCGAAGTTTGGTCATGGCTAAACATTGAAATCAGATTTATAATCGTTCCACAAAAAATAATTAAGTAGTTAGTCTACCCATTTTGAACGCGATGGTTCTCGACCAAATTTATGTTCTTTACTACATTCATTCTCAAGATTTGAACTCATCGACATATTTGATCAATCAAATTTATGTTACCTATTGGTAACTATTAAGATGATGAAAAGATAAAAACAACACAGTCAAGAAATTTCTGTTCTCTTTACCGTTTTCAAGCCGTTTTTTGTTTTTAATTTTCAAAAATGGTGAAAACGCGTTCTCTTTCCTATTTCTGAAAACATGTTTTGGAAAATGACAAAAATTTTTACACAGAAAACGAGGTTTTCCACGTTTTCTGAGTTTTGAATCGAAAACAAGCCAAAAAGGCCAAAATGCGACACTGTTCCAAAAACACGGAAAATGACCTCCAACCCTCTTCCTCTTTCCCCTCTCTTCTTCTCTCAGAGAACTGAAAATCGAGCTGCTCCCCCTGCTAAATCTCTGGGTTCGCGTTTTCAATCAGGTTTCCCATCTAGTTCTTTGCTTGCTATATTTTTTGCGGTATGTTCGAAATTATTTTCCTTGGGTTAGATTTCGAAGAGGCGACCTTTTTTTAGCTCGTCGGAAGATTTGTACGATGAAGAATATTATGACGAAAAAATTTCGGAGAAGAAGCGCCGTCTCACTCCTGAGTAGGTCGAATTTTACCCTATTGTAATCCTTTTTA
>CAIGRQ010011268.1:8784-25428 GCA_903798375.1 Fraxinus sp. D2006-0159
TCACTTTTATTGACAATTTCCATGTAAAACAAAGTCAAACGAATGATATTCAGTATGATTTTTTTTTTTTTTTTTTTTTTTGCAATTGGAACAAATTCTAGATCCAATGGTAGAAAACATTATCACTTTAATGGACAATTTTCATAAAAAATAAAGTCAAACGGACACCAAACTTTCAATATTTTCCATGGAAAATTATACCAATCAAACACAATTAATTACAATTCCCAGCAAAACAATTTCTAAGAAAATTTTTTCCCTGTAAAACATTTTCTTTCTACCCATTTTCCATCTTTCTATCAAACGGACCCTTATTCTTTTACAATAATCCTTTTGCTTAAAGAATTACCAACATAACTAAAAACCTAACAGTAGGTTTTTACACTTGCGACCTATTTCTATTTAAATTGCAATACATTCCATAAAACAAAGTCACTATAAATCACATACCTATGTTAAATGAGCGGATCAAAATTCCTTATTAAAAATTGTGACTTCTGATTACCGAAATTACTCTATCCAGTTTTATATGTGACCACATTTATCTTCAAATTTTGTGACTTCGAACCAGCTCGATAATCTCTTCGCGTTGATGATGATGAGCAATTTATGACATCAATAATCCTCTGCATTTTTGTGACCCTGATCGTGAAATTTCTCTTTTCCTAATTTATGATGATTTTCGATCTGTGACATCACACATCCTCCATCTTTGATTGAGCCGATTTCCAACGATGGGTATAGACAATTTCTTCTGTGAGATGTGGTGTCGATTTTTGTAAGTGTATTTCTATTGTGTGAAGCTTTCAAAAGAGTTTAATTTGGATGGAATTACTGCTTACTAATGTTAGAGAGTAAATCATTTTAAATCTAATCGATTATATATATAAAAATTTGGAATGATCTAATGAATACCGGATCTCATCCTATATTAAGCACTGATGATGAGTCTTATAAATTTATTGGTAGAGTTTAAACTCAATTCAAATGTTGAGGCCCACCGTAAGTTTATCCACCAATAAATTGAGCCTTCAGCCTTGGATTGACTTAAATTAAAGATCACGATTATTTATCAAATAAATGTTAAATTTATGAGTAGGGGGAACGATCCCCATTACATTTTTATCACTTGATTCGTAATTAATATTTTCAGATTTGCATTCATAATAAATTAATAATTTTCTTTATTGAGTATTATTGATTTCAATAGAATAAACCCTTGTTCGAGCCTCATTTTTTCTATCAAAATACATTTAATAGTGATTTGATCTCACAACTATACATTCTTTAATAAAATAATAATACATGTAAATTCAAAACTTTTCCTTATTTTTTAATTGCACATTCTCCATCAAAGAACTCCTACATTTTCATTACAAAACCAACTTATGGTCCTTTTGACATGACTTTTACTTTTGTTTTTGTAGATTCTTCTAAAAACTTTTTTAATTAAAAGAAACACTTTCATAAAATTATACAAAAGAGTCCAAAAGAAACTTTTGGACCTCAAAAGCTCCTTTTTGACTTTTCAAAAATCATGTCAAACATACCCTCAATGTTGCAAATGAAATAGAAGCGGAAAACAAATTTATGCTTGTGGAAGCCTCGGTTTCACCTCATCATAGGAAAGGAAGATTTTGAAGGAGAAAAGAGCATGGCTGTTCATAATTCGGCGAGGCCTCTACATGCTACTTTGCCGGAGCCGACATGATGACTAGAAATGCCGATCATAACCACCCTCTTACTCAGGTTCTTTGTAAGTTCAAATTGATAGAATCATATCATTCAGTAGCACACAAGTAGAAAGACCAAAACTATTTGCAATCAATGTGTTATTTTTTTCAAAAGCTACACGAAAACCATAGAAAATGTTTATATTAGTATATACAAAAATAGCAGTTGACTCATCTACCGGGTATATTCATACTAGTCAGTCGACTGATTTATTTATGCATATTGATTAATTTTGAGAAGTAACATTATCCAATCAAGACGAGTAACTCAAATAATCCCCACATATGAGTATATGCATTGTGCATTATGCGGTAAAGGAAGAATCTTGCAAAAGTATGGAGAAAGAAGATGAATAAATTAACATAGCTTCAGATCAATAGGAATTCGTGCAGGAAATTGACGACATAGATTCTGACAAAATTTTGCTGTATTCTTTCCAAATCTGAGATATTATCTCAAGCATCAATTAGCCAATAAAGGCACTCAACTAACCAAAACAGGAAACTTGCTGTAACATGCCGACACAAAGTTCGCAGATTTATAAAATATTTCATGAATTGGTTATGGAAATTTTTGGACTTGATGCATATTAGAACTTTATCAATACCTTTTCGAAATGTCAAAACAATTTAAATCTCAATCGCACATAAAAGTAAAATTTTTCTAAGCAGATTGTAGTATCTTCTTGTAATCCTGGAATGTTCCGTCGAAAGGATTCACCTTGCCTTCTGAGACAGCCCACAGCTGATCTACACTTCCAGAGATCAAATGCTCGTCGTGACTTACCTGCAGATGTTGACAGACAACCGCACCATTAATAAACAAACTAAACCCCAAACCCATGAATCCTTCTTTTTATTTTGCAAGTAAAAAATTACAATATGGTTCACCGTACCATTAACACACCCCCTTGGAACAAGACGAGACCTTGGATCAATGCTTCCACTGCATCCAAATCCTACAATTTGACAATTATTTCAGGCATCCCTTTACTAACATGCCAAAAGTAGAAGACTCGAAAGAAGAGTTCAAGTGCATGATGGGTACAATATAATACGTATAATATAGCTTCTTTTTCTTCCTTGATATAGCCCAGGCACATTTCTGGGCAGCATCATAATAAAGATTTTTCTTCCAACTAATCTCATCACGAATAAGCTAATTACGATAATATGCTAAACAAATCAAGCATCAAAGCATAGAAGAAATGCAGGTCATTTTTAAGCATGGTGCTGAAATGTGATGCAGAATTAATTAATGACATAAGGAATCAAAGAGTTATTTAATGTCTTAGTCAAGGAGTCGAGTCAGTCAAATCTTTGTTTAGTTTTAATAATGTTTTGATATTTGTAGAGTCAACAAAGTCTATTTGTCTTTCCTAGATTAAATTAATATGCATTTAGTAATACTAAGAGTCATTTTAAATGTCTAGAAGTCGTCGTTGACTATAAAAGAGTATGTACTTGGAAGAAAAGGGGAAGAGAACATTATTATCAAATAAAGTATCGAGTCTTATTTCTCTGGCTTCATAACTTTCAGGTTTTTTCTTCCAGGATTCTGCCTTAAAAGAAATCTGGACTCCAACGGTGATTGGAGTATTAAATCTGTCTACGTCAAGTGGTATCAGAGCTTGCTTAAGATCTGTACTTGGTGCCAGATGGCTGGACAAGGTACAATGTAGCTGTTGAAGGAGTTACCCGGGAAGATTTTCATAATCTGCAGCAAAAGATCACCACTCCATTGTGCTTTAGATTAGAGCAGGCTGGTGTTTTAGGTGTCACTTTTCCTCCAGTTGGGGAACAAAGGGGGGAGCAGCAGAGAAATGTGAGAAACAGCCTCCTATTGGACAAATTCAGCAACCAGTTGATGAATCTTCTGATGAGGAAAGAGATGTAATTCCATTTCAAGGGCAGCATAGGTTTAATCATCTACATGATCAAGATTCACGCATCAAATTAGATGTCCCTGAATTTGGTGGAGAAGAACCAGAGGAAGTACTGGATTGGTTGAATGAAGTGGAGAGAATCTTTGAATTCCTTGAGCTTCTAGAAAATAAGAAGGTAAAGTTGGTAGCTATAAAACTGAAGGGCTATGCTTCTTCTTGGTGGCAACAAGTCGAGACGACAAGAGTTCAGTCTGGAAAAGACAATTCAAAGCTGGCCAAAGATGCAACATACGATTCGAAGCTAATTTCTTCAACTAAATTATGAAGGAATTCTTTTTCAACAGTAACAATCTCTTCAGCAAGGAACATGCATAGTTTGGGAGTATTCAAATGAATTCTATAAAATGAAAACACGAGTGCAATTAGTGGAGACTGAAGTGCAGGTGATACATCGTTATTTGATGGCGGGGCTTGAAACCCAATATTCGAAATTTTGTGGAAGTACAACCCTGGACATTGTCTAATGCTATCCAACTAGCAATGAAGGTTGAAGGTCAACAAAGGCTGCCTAGCAATCGTCATATTGTATTGGGAAAAGATCACAGACAATTTAATGCCGATTATGCTCAAAGTGGCAGTGCTTTGAAGCCATCAACAGCCCTATATAATATAGAGAAATTTGGCTCTACCTCTAATTCACAAGGTCGATGTCAAGGACAAGGAAGAGGGTGAGGAAGAGGAGGTAATATCGCAGGAAGGAGCAGCAATCTCGGTGGATAATCTATTACAAGTGTGGAAAAAATGGTCACAAATCATCGAAATGTAGAAAACTAAACAGTAATTTATTGGTTGCAGGAGAAATTAATGGTTCTAGCGGTCTTGAAGTTTCTGAAGATAATGGAGGGGAAGATGGCTTACTGAAATTTGCTGAAGATGAAGTCACTTATGAAGAAAAAACTTGCCAAATCTTGTAGTTCAACGAGCTATGTTAACTCCTAAAGTGCAGGAAGGCGATTGGAGGCGCAACAACGTTTTTAAAACCAAGCGCACTAGCTATGGAAGACTTTGCAATGTTATTATCAATAGAGGAAGCTGTGAAAATCTAGTTTCGCAAAAAATGGTGACAAAGTTGAAACTTGAAGTTCAACAACATCCAAAGCCATACCACATAGCATGGTTTAAGAAAGGAGGCGAAGTAAAGGTAACACATTAATGCTTGGTTCCTTTTTCTATTGGAAAATCTTGCTCCGATCGAGTTCTATGTGATGTGGTTGAGAGGGAGGCATACCATTTATTACTCACGATGGCAATTTGACAATCAAACTATACATCATGGGGAAAAGAACGTTTATGCCTTCTATAAAGATGGGATTAAAGTAGTACTTGCTTCAATGAATGATAAAGACTTTTTCAAAGCCTAAAGCAGCCAATGGAAAATCTTATTTGAGCCTACTGGAATTTTTGACTGAATTTGAGGATAAAGAAGTTGCTTATGTGCTATTAACAAGGGAAGTAAAAGATGTCTAGCAAACTATCCCTTTCGAAGTCGGTGCTCTTCTTGAAGCCCTTTCGAAGTCAGTGCTCTTCTTGAAGAATTTGCAGAAACTTTTCCTTCAGAATTACCTGTTGGTTTACCTCCAAACCGAATGATTCAACATCATATTGATCTACCACCAAATTCGAATTTGTGGAGGGGACGAGTGGAAGACTATTTAAGATTAAGGAGGGACTCTACGAGTGGATGGTAATGCCTTTTGGTTTATCAAATGCTCCTAGCACATTTATGCTTTTGATGAATGAAGTCCTACAATCATTCATTGGAAAGTTCGTTGTCGACCATTTTGACGATATTTTGGTCTACAATCGAGATAAAGACGATCACTTGTAGCAATTGAAGGAAGTTCTCAAATGTATTATGAGAAGAAAAGCTTTATGCCAATCTGAAGAAATGTCAATTTATGACAGATTCCTTGCTGTTTTTGGGGTACATAGTTATTTCCAAGGGGATTCAAGTATATGAAAGCAAAGTTGAAGCAATAAAAAGCTGGCCAACACCAAATTCAATTGCAAAAGTTCAAAGTTTCCATGGCCTAGCTTCATTTTATGGGAGTTTTATCAAGAATTTCAGCACAATAATTGCTCCAGTTACTGATTGCTTGAAGAAGGATAGATTTGAATGGTCAACATAAGCTAAAGAAAGTTTCGAGCATAATAAAAAGAGGCTAATTTTCAGCCCGTCTTAGCTTTAGCAGATTTTGAAAACATATTCGAAGTGGAATGTGATGCATCCGAAGTTGGGATTGGTGCTGCTAAATGATGGGAGGAAAAGGTACGGTACTTATGATCGAGAATTTTATGTCATTGTTCAGGCCCTTAAGCATAGGCAGCATTATTTGGTGCATGAGTTTTTTTATATTCAGACCATAAAGCATTGAAGTATCTCAACAGCCAAAAGAAGTTGAATAAGAAGCATGCACGTTGGGTTGTATTTCTATAGCAGTTTACTTTTGTGATCAAGCACAAATCTGGAGCAAGCAATAAAGTAGCAGATGCACTTAGCCGAAGGACCATGTTATTGACACAAATGACTTGTACTATTGAAGGGTTCGACTCTTTCAAGGATATGTATGCCACTGAACTTTTCTTTGGTCCCATTTGGAAAGATTGCAAAAATAGACTGCAAGGGAACTATTTGCTGCATGGTGATTTTTTATTTAAAGGCAACAAGCTTTGTGTACCCGATTGTTCTTTAAAAGAAAGAATCATTCAAGACATGCACAGTGGAGGCTTGGGAGGACACTTTGGGCAAGATAAAACTTACACAATGATTGAGCAAAAGTTCTTTTGGCCAAGGATGAGACGGGATGTACATAGATTCATTCGCAAGTGTCGAGTATGCCAACAATCCAAAGGAAAAGTACTAGTCTACTAGACACTGGTTTGTATACACCATTGCCTATACCATTAGCACCTTGGGAGTATTTAAGTATGGACTTCGTGATTGGATTACCTAGAAGCCATCGAGGGATGGATTCCATCTTTGTAGTCGTCGATCGATTTTCAAAGATGGCTCATTTTATTAGCTGCAAGAAAACTAGTGATGCATCAAATGTCGTTTCTCTTATCACATTTTTGGAGAGCTTTATGGAAAAAACTCGGAACCAAATTGCAATACAGTAGTTCTTACCATCCTCAAATTGATGGGCAAATTGAAGTTGTTAATAGGAGTTTGGAAAACCTTTGGAAATATATTTTTTAATAACCGTGGATGTTCGGGTCAACTTACGCGCACCTCGACTAATCCCACGAGACCCTGAAGTTTAAGACCGGACACTCACCTCAGTGGCCCTAAGGGAATTCGAACTAGTGACCATTGGAGAGCAAACCCAAGACTTGACCAATTAAGCACCCTCTCAGGGTTGAAAACCTTTTGCAATGCTTGATTAGGAAAATCCAAAATAATGGGAATTAATCATTGCACAAGCAGAATTCGCTTACAACTACTCCAAAAATAGAACCGGAAAAAGCCCATTTGAGATTGTCTATGGTAAGCAACTAGTCCACTTTTATGATCTAATCTCGATACCAAAATATGGAAAGACCAATATAAAAGGAGAAGATATGGCTGTGAAAATGAAGGAGTTGCACAATCACATTAAGTTAAGGATTGAAGAATCGAATTCGAAGTACAAAGAATATGTAGATAAAAAAAAGGAGAGATCAAAGCTTCAAAGAAGGTGATTTTGTGATGGTCTACCTACGCAAAGAGCGGTTTCCAATAGGCACATATTCCAAGCTCAACGAAAGGAAAATTGGGCTCTTCAAAATACTTAGGACGTGTTCGATCGTGCTTAAAATCCAATTAAAATTGAAAATATAGCTGTTATTGGGTCCCACTCGTCTGATAAAAGTCAATAATAACGGCTAATTTTTCAATTTTAATCTCTACTGAACACGCCCTTAAGAAAATTGGGGATAATGCATACGAAATCGACCTGCCTCCACACTTGGGCATACATCCTACATTCAATGTTTCTGATTTTTATTTTCATCATGGAGAAGATTCGGATGGTCCTTAAACTCGAGGCAAGGTTTCTTTTACGGAGGAGGGAATGATGCAGAATTAATTAATGACTTAATTAAGGAATCAAAGAGTTAATTAATGTCTTAGTCAAGGAGTCAAAGAGTCAGTCAAGTCTTTGTTTAGTTTTAATTATGTTTTGATTTTTGTAGTCAACAAAGTCTATTTGTCTTTCCTAGATTAAATTAATATGCATTTAGTAATACTAAAGAGTCATTTTAAATGTCTAGAAGTCATTGATGACTATAAAAGAGTCTATGTACTTGGAAGAAAAGGGGGATAGAACATTATTATCAAATAAAGTACCAAGTTTTATTTATCTGGCTTCATAACTTTCAGGTTTTTTGTTCCAGGATTCTGCCTTAAATCTGGACTCCAACGGTGATTGGAGTATTAAATCTGTCTATGTCAAAATGTCATCAATATTTGGGAAGTATTAAACAAAACTAAATTGGAGGTTTGAGAACCTTCCAAATCAAGAGAGCCTTCCAATAATTTCAGATGCAGAAAGGCAATTTAACCAACCCCAGCGCCTTTTTTCAAAAAGCTTGTCCCATCGTTAGACCAAACCCCAACATCCTACCAAACAATCCCCATGCCCAGCCCCAACCACCAATGCAACCTTTTTTCAAAAAAAAAAAAAAAAAAAAAAAAATTTATGGAAAATGAGAAATAAAATGGAAAAATTTGCATATAGACTCAAGAATGGGGAGGAAGAGGATACAAGAACGAGAAGAAAGAAATAAGAAAGTAAAGCTGCTCTGTTCTATAGGAGTTCCAAAACTAGGCCCATATGGTTTACATTGTTTTTGCTGATGAAAGTTAAACAAATGATTTGATCACTTGCAAAAATTAGCAAGATATTTGGATAAGACAATCAAGACTAATCAAATTGTTACTCTCCAATCAGTTTTGTAATTTGATTATTCAAATATTTGAAATCAACCAGGGCCTTGAGCATCAGCTAAGAAAAGTTAAAAATTAAACAGCACAGGCCACTGAGTTTGCATAGCCAAAATGGAAAGAACATTCAGATAAGAAAATTAGTCAGAAGCTGGCAACACAAAAAAATTATTTACACCAAAATTCAAAGAAAAAATAATTGTGACCATCTGATGCACAGCATGCTTGATGATACAACCCTGTTCTGATGAAGTACACATCATATAATTTGTGCAAAAACAAAAAAAGATGCATAACAGATTAGTAAAACAAAGCTACACAACTTACAAGATGGTTTGATGGCTCATCAAGCAGTAAAATATGAGGCTTCTTGAAAGTTATCTTTGCAAATGCAACTCTGCTTTTCTGACCACCTGCCATATTGTTAATAGAAGTTCAAAATCTATTTGTACATCACAGAATAACACTATTCGCCCTCAACATAAAATGCAGTAGATGAAAAAAGTACCAGATAATGTGTACATAGGCTGTAAGGCAAGATTTCCAGTTATTCCAAATGAACCTAAATGACCTCTTAGTTTCTGTTCAGGCACTCCCTGCACAGAACAAAATATATCAGCATGCAGATGCATTCAAAATATGTATAAACAAGCCAGAAATATGAAGTCCTCAACAATTAACATTCATGGAATCTTCATTACTGAGTACGCCTAACTCTGAGGGGGAAAGTTATTTAAAATGAGCACAAACAATCTTCTTAAGTGAGCAAAAGTAAAAACATACAACTTCAGATAAACTCAGTTTATCATTGCAATGGTTTTTATTCTCTGTACTATACAGTTTGAAGTACAAATGTCTCTGTATCAAAGAAATTCCCCTCATTTTATTAATCAGATTTACAGGCATCCAGAAGAAAGTATAATGAGAAAATTGCATGCTATCGAATCCCCATACATTACAAGGTGCCCCTAGTAATACAGAAACGAGAAAATGCACGTCAACTTATACATTAGAACAAAACATACTGGGAAGCAGCGCATCATATACAGAAGCGGATTTGAAGAGAGGTCTAAGCCGTCAACATGATGCTGACTAAACACAGCAATGCGAACCTGTAAACGAATCAAGGAGATGTCATCAAGGGAATGGGTGGCAAAATCGTATGCAAAAGAATAACCTACATGCAACCATTCGTCAGCTAAAAGTAACTGCCAAGCCTTTGCTCAACCATAAAAGCACCATATTGAAAACGCACAAGATATTAATGGTACAGAAGAATGAATAGCTTGAAGCTGCTTAAGGTATCTGAGACCATTTCCCGAGGAAACAACAAGCACAGAATACGCAAATGCAGAACAATAATTTGAATATTTGGACCTTATGATGGATTGACAAGATTAGAGAAGCAATGAAACAGGGAAGCCATGACTTCTTCCAGAAGATCACTATTGGGAAAACACAAAGAATACCTTAGCTGAACGGAAAACAGTTCCAGAGCTTGGTTGAAGCTCCCCGGAAATAAGTTTGAGTATAGTTGACTTTCCAATACCATTTGGACCAACCACTGTAATAAATCATATTAGGAGTCAGAGCACCTTGAAACAATTCAAAATCCATTATATAAGTAATAGGAGCCCTGTGGTTTTTTCCATGATCATACAGCGTTCTAATGTTGACAGTACAGAAAACAGACTAATAGGTAGATGTATCCTAAAGTTTAACAGAATTATTCATAAAGGTAGAGCACTTAACAGGTTCAGAAAAAAGTCTTACTTGCTATTCGGCTATCAAGATCTATTCCAAAATTCAAATTCTTAAACAATGTCGGGCCTCCAGGATATGCAAAGGATGCATCACTGCAATTGTTACAAAGATTAACAAAGTCAAGTAATTGTCTTCAAAAAGAACAGAAAAAACAAAGCAGTTGAACAAGAACTTAAATGAAGCAGATCGAAAGACAATTAACCACAAGTAATAATGCTTTGTTCAACAAACAGAGAACCAGGGAGATAGTTGCTTTTAAATCGTAAGAAGCCCAAGGCACTTAACATTGAAATGTTATTAAGCATCAGTTGTCAAACCTGAAGCTTATAATTGGTGGTCCGGGTCTATCATCAGGAGATGGGAATTCAAACTTGTAGCTGCCCACCATAAAATGGAATAAAGATCAGAATTTATGGGAAGGCATCAAAATCACTATTTTCTAGACGTTAACATGTCAACATTGAGTTGAAATCAATAAACTACAAACTACACAAATATAGATTTAAATATAGGCATCAATATGGTCACAAAAAAAATAAAATTGCATACTCGGGATCATTTATAATTTCATCCATGTGACCCAACCGCTCCAGTGCCTGGTAAATATAAGGAAGAGTGAAAATGTAACTAATCTTTTAATAGAAAACACAAAAGTATTTATGCTCAAAATTTTATTAGCATCGCGTCATGATACAATTGAATGAAAGTTGTAAATGGAACTAGTAACTAGGTCATCTTTCACAACTGAGATCACTCAATTTGATTGCTCGCCAACCAAGAAAATTTTGAGCAGCCAGAAATAACACAAACGTACCTTAATTCTTGACTGAACAAGAGATGCACGCTTGGCATTGTAGCGAAATTTGTCAATGAATGACTGCAATAAGAATTTTTTAAAAGAAGAGGCATGGTTAAAATTTCCCATAGAATAAGCGTGTATCCATGCAGACACCAAATTTGGAATATGTAGATAAGAAAAAAAAAATGAACCTGTATATGGGCTCTTGAGCGTTCATTTGACTCAAATGCTTTCTGTTGGTTCTTGAGCTGTTCTTCTCTAGTTCTCTCAAATACATCATAATTTCCTCTGAAAGCAACCAGTTTTTGTCCTTGAAGATGTAGAATGTCTGTGACCACCTGTTAAAAGTGATTTAACAAATGATATGACAAAGAATGCATCAGCAGGTGACCAGAGAAATATATACACACTGATTGTCAGCTAATTTATATGAAAAGATAACCAAGAGAGGAAAAGGCATACAGTGTTCAAGAACTCTCTAGCATGTGAAACAACAATAAACGTCTTCGGCCATTTCACAAGGTACGTTTCCAGCCACAAGACAGCATGAAGATCAAGATGATTCTGCCATGAAAGCGGAGCAAAAGTGTGTAATTAAGTTCAAATTACACGTGAATACACTAACAGACAGCAATATGAATAGCATACCGTGGGTTCATCAAGTAGTAATAGATCAGGCTCGATAAACAAAGCACGAGCAAGAGCTATTCTCATTCTCCAACCTCCAGAAAAAGCTTTCGTTGGCTTCTTCTGCATTTCTGGGGAGAAACTCAGACCCTATGAAATATTGTAACAAGTGGAGAGTTTAATTATAAAAACGTCATTATGTCAATTATTGATAATATGTAACAAGGCCAGGTACAACACGTTGGGGCATTGGAAGTATGGTAGTGAATCATGAGCCTTCAGCAAAGAATTAAATTCAAAGAGAACCATTTGAATGATTAGATAACTAACTATTATAGTCTATTAAAAGGTCTGATATGAGGTCAATTGGGGACAAGAAAGAACGGGAGGAAGAAAGAAAAGATAATCAGGTCAGATGTAAAGAGGTTTCAGCTCACCAGTTGACAGATAGTCATCAACCTATCAAGCCTTTTTCCAAAATGTATATAATAGGATCCTAATTTATAAGCAGTCAATACAAAAAATGGCATATAACTCGAAGCAAATTGCCTATCGTTGACCACCACTTGTAAAGCCAACGAATACATTACCTCTCAACAACCATCATAATAAGTCAAAGATGGCTCAAGTCTGCATGATAGGGCAGAATACATTTAAATGAATTCAGTACCAGCTCCAATTTGAAAGGCCCCAAAAGTGAGATCCAATGGATAACAATACTTTTACTTTAACAAATTAAACACAAGGATTATGACTGAAAAATTTCTACCTGCATCCCTTTTTATGTTAAAAATTAGCATGCCTTCTTGCTTGGTGTACCTTTTGCTTTCTCTATTAAACATCATCTCCTATTTGGCTATTTATGCAGACTCTAACCTGGCTCACATTGAGAAATGAGCAGCATTTGCTTCCCACTTGTGACTAAAGAAAGTAGGTGTGACACTGAAGCCCATGAATAATTTGGTTGCCATGCTTATGAAGAGGTTTGAGAAACGAACCGCGAGAATAGATGCTGCACGTGACTCTGCAGAGTCAGCATCAATCAACTCCAGTCTTTTGTATATCTCTTCAAGCCTCTGTCCAATGGCATTTTTGTCAACCCCTCCATTCAGCTCCCCATTGATCTTTTCAGCTTCCCCCTCTAGGTCCATATCTCTCTAAAGAAGAATTTACATATCATACAAGGTTTTACACGGGCATAGATTCATTGCACAAAGAAAGTTAAGGCAAATGGAATACAAGTATTGCAACTGAGTAAACTTCATAATTTGAAAGATGTATCAACCTGTAACACAAGCAGGTGAGCTTCTTCTTCCAAAAGCTGGGTTCTTTCAAAATCAGAATTTAGAACACATTCCAAAGCTGTTGTATCATCACCAACCACTTCTTGCTCCACGTGTAGTATTTGGCAATTTTTTGGGATGCCATCAATGGCATGCAAGGCCATATACCTGAGGAAGGTTGTTTTACCTGTACCATTCCTTCCAACAAGGCCTAAAAGCAGAGAACAGAATCAATGACTCAAAAGAATTTTAGTTGGACTACCCCCACAACTTTATATTTCAACCAACATTTTAATGGCATCATGTGGTTGCAAATTTTTATTTTCATTATATTTGATTCCAAAATTATTAGAAATAAGCTTAGCTTCTTGTTATTGTTGGTCAAAGTAGGTAAGTATATTTTAACCAATAAACTTGCTTCCATTCGTGAATTACGCGAAGTCTGTCTAATGTCAATGTAAATATAAATATAAATATGTTACTGCAATAAAAGCAACCATCACATTTATCAAGGGTTCCTCTCCATAACTAAAAACACACAACATAAACGGATGGACAAGAAAAGGCTTTAACAAAGGAAAAAACTTTTTTGTTTCAATGTGTGTGAATGTTTGTGTGTGTAGACACACACACACACTAGGTGAACTTATAGATCATAGCTAAAATAAAAATCAAACCAACCGTAGTGTCTTCCATAAGATAGAGTCACGCAACCATCAACAATAAGATCACGTCCCCCAACGGATATATTAAAATTCTCCATGTGAATATCCCTAACAGCAGGTCCATCACTATGCTCATGATTTACACGTACAGCAGGCATTCCAGCTTTGACTGCTTCCATCTCCTCTAAGTGGTTTTGGTATTGTGCCTATACAACCACACAAGAACTAATGAGAAACCATACAAAAACATAACCAATCCCCACTGTCACCAATTCCTTCTATCCCCCTGCCCCACCTCCACAACCAAAACATCCCAGGCCCACCCCCACACACAAAAAAAGTAAAAGAAATGCAATGAAACAAAGAAAGTAAAAGGCATTAACAGAATGACTATATCTATACATGTACAATATACATATATGTAAAAAGATCATATTATTGCTATTACCTGATACACCTTGTTCTAACAAAGAGAAGGACTTGCTTAGGCTTTGCATAGTGCGGATTATGACATTAAAGAAAGTGTATATAAATAAAAGATGTGTAGGTCAACTTCTATTCCAAATATTATTTATCATATTACTTATACACTGACTATCACTAGGAAAGCACAGTGGCGGACCCAGCACCTGGCGAGCCCCGACGACCGTCCGTGCTGGATCCGCCGGAACAGTTTTTTTTTTTTTAACAATAAATAAGCGCTTCAGATTATATGCCTGGTAAGTTCTTTTATTTACATATACTTCTTGTAGCTCAACTGGCTAGAAACTCATATGCTCACATGAGAGGTGCGATTTCGAATCCCTTTGTCAACAATTTTTTTGTGAAATATGTTTAATTCTACCATTTTTGCCAAAATTAAATGGAATAAGGGAGGGGATTTGAACCCATGACCCCTCCCTAAGATATTGAACACTTGACCATTGTGGCACTCATAAAATTTGATATTAAATTTACCAGAATAATATATGTTAAATATATGTGATTTTAATGCAATTGTAAAAATTCGAACCGTGATCTTCCATTGAATTATACAAAACTAGAGCACAATATCATTTGGTGAACATTGTTAATTTTTACAACAAAATTATATATGTTCAGTTTGAACAAAATAATTGTTATATTTAAATTATAGACCTCGTTTGATTCTACTTTTTTTTCAAAATACATTTTTCTCTTTTCTTTCAATCGCACATTTTTCAATAAAATAATATTATATGCAAATTCAAAATTTTTTCTTATTTTTAACTACACATTCTCCATCAAATCACACACTATTCCAAAATGCATTTTTTGCAAAAAAAAAAAAAGGGGTATCAAACGGGGCTCTTAATATTTTATTGCGACAACGGTCGACGATCCATGGTTGCCCGTGCTGAATCGAAATTCTGGGTCCGCAACTGGAAAAGCATGTAAATGTCGCAGCCATATTCCCACAGATAATCATTTGACCTTTAATGACACTACTAATTTAACATAATTATAAAAAAAGATTATATTTTCTCATACCTCTCTCTGGCGATCCTCTTTCCTCTTCCTCCTTTCAAGCTTCATCTTGTCACGCTCAGTCAATAAAGGACCATCCACTGGCTCTGGCTTCTTCTTTGGAGCTTCCCCTTCATCCATTCCATCATACATTCTCAATGGTGCCAAAAGGCTTCTTACTGTTGGTTTTTCTTTCACCAACCCATGCTTCCCAAATTTCTCAGAGATTTTACTACATACCTATCATAAAATCTCACAGCAAATATTATATTCCACATCAAATATAACACGAGAAATAATTAAACTGTCACCTATTTTATTCACTTGTTTTAATCTTCCATGAATTCAGTTGATCAAATCTTACAGATATATGAGTATATACGTAACTTATAAACTGGGATATTAAAAAGTAAATTCATTGAATTGAACATTTCAATGGTTATATTATTGAAGAAATAAAAAGAAACAATATGCTTTCTGATAATAAATCTTGTTTGACTCTATACTGTTTACTTTGTTTCGCTACACATACTTCTGAAATAAAGAGTTAGCTAAAGTTCAACGTGATAACTGATAGCCCTCAGTAAACTGTAAAATAAGAAGAAAGTTAAAAGTTCAACTATCGTTAACTCAATAAAATTTTTACACGAGTTTTAATTTCACGAATAAACACCTTTTAGAACCCTAAAACCAGCAAAATAATGGATAGTTAAATTCCAGCCGCCAGCAAATTCTCTAATGAAAAAAGTCTTAAAAGAATAAATCAGAATTCTGGTGAAGAATGGTCGGATATATGAGATTACAACGACCATTACATATAATTCGGTTAAGGTCTGAATTATTAGAAATCCTATCTTAAAACGCAAGTAGGAGTGCCATTAAACTATTGGAAGATTTCTTCCATCAATACGTACCGATCGACATTCAGAGTCGTCGGTGACACAGCCAGAATCCACAAGAAGTTCTCCTAGGGCTTCAAAGGCGCCCTCGCCGTCGACACCGAAATCGAAGTCCTCATCGGCCAGGACGTTGATGATATAGTCAACAATTGGCTGGTCCACGTCCTGGATGCGCCGCCCTATGACATCGTGCACCACTGTGCTCGCCACATCCGTCATCTTCGAAGGTTGAGGACTATGGGTTTTTGTGCGAGCCGCAATAATAACAATGGAAAAGATGGAACTTTTTCTGTTATAGTGTATACTGTATAGAGATTAGAGACTGTGGGAGGCTTCGAGACGACGACGTATGAGAGGAGTGGAGTTCGGGTGAATTGCATTTTCCCCCCAATTTTAAGGAAATACTGCCTTAAATCTCTTTAAATTTCTTTTGTTCAAGGTCTTTTTAAGACTGCAAGCAAAAATCGCCAAATCGAAAAATCGAACTGAAACCTCATTTTAAAAACCGTCGATTTGGTG
>CAIGRQ010011288.1:0-11869 GCA_903798375.1 Fraxinus sp. D2006-0159
CAAAAGAGATTTGATTTTGTACTTACTCTAATTTAATCTAAGAAAATTGTGAAATTAGGGTTTGTACCAAATTATGATGATAGTATTATATTTAGAGTCCACTTATTGCTATCTACTTCAATTATTGATTTGTAATTTAGTCATATTCTGCATTCTTAACAATCGAAATAGCTAATATATTTAACTTTCTTTTTCAAGAGACTTGAATCTATTCCCAATTCGAATTTGAATGATTAGAATATATTATCAAAAATTATTTTAATTCCGCTGCGTATGCATAAGTAGATTCCCAACACTTCCAAAATAATGCGGCTCCAACACACCCATAATAATTTGGAGGGAAGCAGGTAAAAATAAAAGATAGGAAAAAATAATAAATATTTATGAGAGTAGTAAAATTAAGTGTTAAATATAAAAATCACGTGATAGTACTTAAAAAAAATTACTCTCTAAATTGTATAATATACTCTTTAAAAATAGAGAGCCTCTTGGATATGGTATGTTCGGTAAAATTTTGTAAGCATACGAGATCATTGACAAGTAATAGATGTAATAAGAAAAGATAAAATCCCCACAAATAATAAATTTCAATTCAAGTTTACTAATTTTTTATGAAATTTGAATTACGTAAAACAAAAGAGATTTGATTTTGTACTTACTCTAATTTAATCTAAGAAAATTGTGAAATTAGGGTTTGTACCAAATTATGATGATAGTATTATATTTAGAGTCCACTTATTGCTATCTATTTCAATTCTTGATTTGTAATTTAGTCATATTCTGCATTCTTAACAATCGAAATAGCTAATATATTTAACTTTCTTTTTCAAGAGACTTGAATCTATTCCCAATTCGAATTTGAATGATTAGAATATATTAAATTTTAGATTATCTATATGATTACACACGCAATAAATGTTATTCCTAACATCTATTACAAATGTGTTAATTATGCCGTGTTTTAAACTTATTATGGGCATCCCAAAAATACAATAAGTAACAAATTATCTAATTGATGACCAAACAATTAAATAATGTAAATCTAATGAAAAATTAATCAAGAAAACAAGAATGACTAAACTACTAGTTCGAATCAAAATAAATAAACAATATGATTCATCACCTCAACCGGAAATTGATTTGTGAAAACTCCTTGATTGTATTTCATTCCTTTTTGACTTTCTAATTGCATCCAATTGACTCTTAACAATCTTCAATTATTGTTTTGTGGTCTGAATCAACTATTGAATATTTGCAATTTGATCCTGAACTTTGTATTTCTTCCTTTTCACCCGTTTTCGCTTCTTTCTTCCAATTCACCCAATTTGCCTCGAGTTTTATCTAATAAACAAAATTAATATCTTATTAAGCCATAAATCATCAAAATTAATTACAATTAACCACATTTAACGGTCCAAGTAAGCGTATAAAATGTATTTATCATGCTCTAAGCACGTAAAAAAAAAATAAAAAATCTTCCTCATCTAAAATACTTAGCATGATGTGAGTAAAAGAACTAGCTAATTCTAACGGTATTTTACCAATACATATGTTCGTAGCATTGGCTGGGGAAAAAGAGCTACTTGAATGTTTAGTACCTTCACAAAAACTAATGTAGCCCCATAAGTCCTCGTAGTCATGTGACGAAAAGTATACCTTGCTATAGGGTGGTCGGACGTTCCTACCATTTTCTTTTTCAGTATACTACTCATACATATCACATAAACTTTTCCAAATCACCACGTGTAATTGGAGATCTATAACTTAATTTATTCAAAATTGCAAATACATATATGTTTTACCCTCTAAATTAAACATAGGGCCCATTGAAGCTAATAAAAACAACATATGCAATACCTCCCAATATTTTCTAAACTTAGCTCCATTTCATCTACGATATCAGAGAAAAAAAACTTATACCTACTGAAATTATTAACAATATAATAAAAATGAGTGAGAATGAATGGGCTAGTTGGATAATATATGCATGAACATGTGTCCACAGGGTTAAAAAAGCTTTCAAAAAAAAAATTTCTCACACGAAATGAAATTTCTCAAACATGATCTTATAAATCAAATTATGGACGTGTGAATGTCGATCGTTGTAATAAATAGCCGATAGCCCAAGAATAACTAGTCAAAAGGGGGGTGAATTTATTTTTAAAAGTTTTTGAATAATTAATCTAAATTCAAGCAAGTAAATACTAAATAGATTATTAAATAATAAGCACAAATATAAAAGTGATAAATAAAGGGGAGAGATGATGAAAACAATATAATTGTGGAGGTTCGATCCAAAGCAATGATCTACGTCCTTTGTTTCCAAGCTCTCCGACACGAATAAGGCCTTTTCACTATATTGATTGATTTATGGTGCAATCCAACTCTTTACAATGCTTCCAATGACTTACAAAAAAGGAGTACCGATCCTTATACAATATTGAGCTTTACAGGAGCTCAACACGACTCACTATTAAGTTTTCACGGGACCTCAATATGACTCATATGGTGACTTAAAATAAGGAGCATTGATTCTTATACATTATTAATCTTTAAGGGACTTCAACACGACCCACACTTTATCAAAATGATTTTACAATGGAATACCTTTCTTGATAAATATTACAAACAAATTAACTACTAAGAGAGACAACACTTCAATGATAGTAATAAATTATTGCTCAAGTGTTAGATGAAAAACTTTGATGAATATGATAATCAAAATTTAGATTCAATCAATTAAAGTGTTTCAATGAGGATGAAANTAATCAAAATTTAGATTCAATCAATTAAAGTGTTTCAATGAGGATGAAAAAGAAATAAATGCAATGTAGATTAAAAAATCTTCTCAAAATATATCTATCTTTTATTGAATAATTGTCATAAATCAAGTAAGAAATGAGAAATTTTGATGAATATGGTGATTTTACAAGTTTGGTTCAATCAAACAAAATTTTTAATATGAAGAGTAGAAAAGTTTATGCAATGTAAGTGCAATATCTCTATTTTAAGATTGATATAAGTTAAATACAAAGAGAAATGAAAAACTTTTATGAGAGAAATGATTTAAGAAGTTGGATTCAACAATCAATGTTTTTGTTATGAAGAAATAATTGAAATGAATATAAAAATATAAGTTCAAAGAAGGTTTTCTACAAATATATTTCACAAGAAAGCTCTCTTCTAATTGTTTTATGAATGTAAAGTGAAGTGGTATTTATAACAATCAATTATGACCAACCGAACGTTCGGATTTTGAACTGGACAACACAACTAGCCGTTGTGCATTCTGCTTTGACTTTGACTTTTTTTGAGGAAAATGTGGGCTTTTGAAGGGATAAGTAACATTGTAAAAAGTTTAAATATCAAATTGAAATTCTTACTCTTTGAAAAATAATTTTTTTTATTTATGCCAATGTTTTTATGAAATTATCTTTTCGTGCATAAAATGATTTTTGAGTTTTTATCATTCATTGTTAAATATCAAAGTATTAGCACGTTTATATTTGAACTGAGAAGTCTAACTTTTTTTTATCTTGCTTTGAAGTTTACCTCTTAGACTTCTCGACTTAATCTTTCTTTAACGTCGTCTCTCACGCTCTTAATCTTGTTTGTTTGTTTGTTTTTTTTTTTTTTAACGTTTGTCTTTTAAGTTATTGTTTCGAATGATTTGTTTTTTTGTGAATTATCAATTAATTGTGTTTGATTAATATAATTTTTCATGTGAAAAATATTAAAATTTTGAATCTTTTTATGTTCATTTGACTTTTTTACAAGAAAATTGTCCATTAAAGGGATAAAATTTATTACAATTAGGGATAGAATTTATTTTTATTGCAAAAAAAAAAAATTAAAAAAAATTGGAAAACCAATTGGTGGGAACTGATTTTCATCAAAAACAAGGAATTGGCACGATGTGAAAGAAAACCAAGAAAATATAGTGTATCAAATATGCCTAAAGTAAAAGATGGAATTTCTTTTCCATTTTTCATGAAAAAATTTCGTCAATCAAACATGCCCTAAATTGTTTAGATCCTGTCAACTAAAAAAAATCTTTTCCACATCTATTTTTACATATTCTGAAAAGTTGTATCATTTTTATAAACGAGAAACTTTTATGTTACATAAAACATATTTCAAGGTATCCTCAATTCAGAGCATGTTTGGCCCTCATTTTTTGAAAAAAAAATATTTTTCAAAACTAATATCTTGCTTTTTCTTGACGTTTGTCTTTTAAACTCTCGTCTCGAATGCTTTGACTTGAATGATTAACTTCCCATTTGATCTTCATTTCGAGTCTAATTTGTAATGTGTTGATTTTAGCAGTGCTTGATTGATTTTCACATTGAATATCATCACTAAAAATCAATTGTTAGAAAATCTTGTTTATTATAATCAAAACATTAAAGATGAAATTAATCATGTGTCAACAATTTCTCTCTTTTTATTATGACAAATAAGATGATTTGCATAGTTTGATTGAACAGTTGATATCATATTGATAAATAAATACCCCCTTATCTTTTACAAATCAATAGCCATTTATTTTAAAGCATATACATTTCTCTTCATCAAGATGATTAGTTACATCAAATATTATATGCATGGATCTTTAAACAACCAAAGTTCTTATGTTGATGACTTGATAAGCTTTGCTCGTAGATGAATAACCAAGAAAAAAAATTCAATATTAGACTTTGAATTAAATATTTCCAAATGTTCTTTAACATTTGCAACCAAACAATTTAAAGTAACCGATATTGGGAATTCTATTTTTCAAAAGTTCATATGGAGTTTTTGTTTTAATTCGACTCACAAAAGATTCAATTTACAATATAGCAAACGGTGTTAATGGCTCTGGCTAAAAAAATATTGTGGTAAACCATTTTCATAGTTTGAGCTATTTCTTACAATGTGCAGTTCTTCCTTTCTACTACACCATTTTATTGAGAAGTTCTAGTAGCCGAGAAATTATGTTCATAGCCATAATTTTTTGCAAAAATCATAAAATGCAATATTTTCAAGTTCTCCACCATGATCACTCCCAATTGTAGAAATAATGTATCCCTTTTTATTTTAAATATTTTTACAAAAATGTTCAAATGCATTCAAAACTTCATCTTTTAGGTTCAAAAATGGGACTCTAGTAAATCTAAAAAAAATCATCAATAATGATGAAAGCATAATGTTTACAATTTAAGCTTATGGCTCTAGATGGTCAAAAAATATTCATGTGAAGAGTTAAAATGATTTTGTAGTTGAACAATGTTGCTTTAATTTGAAAGAACTTCTTTACTTGTTTTTTCATGCATCACAGATTTTGTTTTTCTCACATTCCAAATTTGACAAACCTTTAACAAATTTTTTTTTTTGAAAATTTTGAAAGTATGTCTATGCAGACATGACATAATCTCTATGTCATAATCAAGTATCATATTTTAAACTTGATAAACATTTTTCTCCGCATTCAAACTTATTGTTTATGTCATAATCATCGTTACCTCGGCTTCCTATAAACATCAACTTCTTTTGATGTAGTATCCTCGATAATGCAGTTGGAAGAATCAAATTTGATATGATAACATTCATCACACAATTGACTACAACTAAGTAGATTACGTTTAAAATTATCTACTAAGAGAACATTTTAAATAAAGGGAGATGAATGATTATCAATAATTTCAAAGTCAATCATTTTTTCTTTGGCATTATCTCCAAAAGCATCATGACCACCATCCTTTATTTTGAAAATTAACAATTAAAGCTTGATTTTTGGTCATGTGCTTAAAACATCCATTATCCAAGGTCCATTTTCTCTTTATTTTCTTTGGTACCTACAAATAATAATTCAATTTGGTATTTGGCACCCATACAACCCTATGTCCTCGATTGTTAGTGTTTATGGACTTAAGAATCCACTTGTATTTGCTTTCAAAGTGAAACTTCTTTTTATTGAGCAATTAAAATTCACGTGTCTATTTTATTGCAAAAATTACATGTGACATTTGAAATGGGAGAAATAGAGGTTTTAACAAAGAAATTTACAAGAGACTTTTGTTTTAAAAATGATTTGTATCAAATTCTTCATTTATCAAAAACACATTTTTGTTCATCAATCCTTAAATCAGAATTTTTCTTGCCTTGAGTAAATTTATGAACAATTTGAGTCAAATTTAAAATCTTTTCTTGTAAAGAAGAATTCTCCTTAATTAAAGAATTTTAGTCAGCTTTTCCTTTTTTCAAAATCATTTTGAATTTTCAAAAGTCTTTTTACTTCATTTCCAATAAAGAATTCTTCTTTTTAAGGATCGAATGATTAAATTCTTCAGAATTTCATCATAAGAAAAAGATAATTCATCATATGAACAATTTTCATTTTAATTTACCTCATTTTCAATAGCCATGAAGCACATGTTGACAATTTTCTTTTGACTTTCATCTTCTTTATGGTCATCATCGTCACTTTCATCTCATGTTGCTTGGAGTGCTTTCTTTTTGACGAATCTATTCTTTTCTTTTCTCTTTTCTTTTTTCTTTTGAATTGACGATTGTTGCGAAAACTTTTCTATTTCTTAACAAGAAGAACTAGATCAACAACTTTTTCATCATTCATATTTTCACTTGAAGTGCCTTCATCGACTACAGATTTTAATGCAATTTGGCTCCTTTCCTCTTTTTTGCTTTTTATTGTTTTTTCCTTTGTTTAGGTCCTATTTAGCTCATATGTCGTCAATATTCCATAGAGCTCTTCCAATGGATATATGTTGAATTTTGATGTTTTCTATCAATATTCTCAATGGACTCCATACTTCCCCTTTGATCTTAATTTCGAGTCCGAATTATAATGTGTTGATTTTGACAATGCTTGATTGATTTTAACATTGAACTATCATCACTTAAAATCAATTATTAGAAAATCTTATTTGTTCTAATCAAAATATTAAGGACGAAATAAATCATAGGTCAACAATAGCAACATTCTAAAAAATGTAAAGCATAAATTGGGGTGGAGGCCATGCGTCAAGCTTGTGAACCAAGGTGCGGCCTAGATGTAAAAATATGTTTTCTTACTTTTATTGAAAATCAAATTCTTATTAAGTCTATAATGAGAATGACCCTTATTTTATTTAGACAATCGAATTTATAAGAGCAATGTTTTTATCTAAATCTAGCGCGAAACTTTGAATAACTCAATGATTTTAATGCAAGTTTAAGGATTAATCAATTTAAGAAGATCCCAAGTTTTGATTTATCTAACTATCAACAATATTTCTCAGTTTTCTAATTATCTCCATTTTGATTTTTCCAAAGTTTATAAGCAAGAACCCTAATGTAATTTTACTCTCTCTCTCGAGTGCTAAGTAAAAGTTATTCCTAAAATTCAATTTCAATATATGTATTCCAAATTAAAAATCTAAGAATTATCCAGTTTTATGGTTCTTATGTGGAATCACTTCAAAGGGTGGATTGTACTTTCTCTCGAAACATATAAAATCGAGGTTGTGTTATTTTATGATCACGCCTAAAGTTTTCTCAATCAAGTGCTGAAACTTTAACAATCAAATTATTCAATCAATGTCCAGTTAATTGAAAGTATTAAGAATAAACAACACAAATAAAATTTGATGGAAAACATCAAAGAAATAACTAAAAATGTTCAAAACATAGTCTCAAGTATAGATTACATCAAACCCTAGATAGACGAATTAATCCATGATGGATGAAAGAGAAAATATCAAATTCGTTATAAAAAACATATAGAGAATAAAAAGATAAAACTGTTTTGGAGTTGAATCAATCTTCTTCGCGTTGTTGCCTTCAATTTCTTTCTTGATCTCTTGACTCTTGCCTCGTCGAATTCTCTTCTTAAAAAGTGTTCTCTCCTGTTGAATTTATGTTTTCTTGAAGTCTTCGATGAGTTTTAGTTGAATTGGGCTTTTAAAATGGATAAGAGCTTTTCAAACCCTATTGTCGTCATGGTACCACGGTGCTACGATGGTGTTGTGGCTGGCGCAAGGGCGTCATGTCTTATAATCTCACCCGAGAAACGGTTCTAGGGCGTCACTTTGCTGACGTTGTGGTGCCAATCTTCTGCAGCTGTTTTCTTTTCTAAGTTGGCGCTTGGGTGCCAATTTGCTGCCTCAACCCATTCTTCATTCACATGACCTGTATCATTCTTTCCTTTGTATACTACCAATCTTCTTTCATTCCAATTCACACTTGTCAAATTGGCTCCATTTTAAGTTCCAAAATCCATTGTTTTCACCAAGTCACCAAACCTATAAAAGAATGAACAAACATATCAAAACGTTCTAAAAACTCTCAAAGACACGGAATATTTAGATTAAGTGACATCAAAGTATGAGTGAAATACGATCAAACACTCCCAAACTTAATACTTTGCTAGTCCTTGAGTGAACAAAAAGAAAAAGAAAAAACAAATGAACACTCAAACAAAACTAAACAAAAGAACTCACATAAAATAAGTCTAGTTAAATAGCTTGATGTTATGGCTCAGAAATGTGGTGCGGGTTCATCTCTCTCGACCAGTTCAGGTTCAAGGGAGGGTGATCGAGGGGACCCAGACTTTAGATCTCTTCTCTATGGCGGGAGGTTTCTTTCGTATCAAGAGTGAGTTGGGGAGGCCAAAAAAGATGGATTGGATTGAGAGGCAATGCTTATGCCCCTACTTTATTTATGGGATATTTGAAGAAGCCTGTTGAAAAGGAAAAGCACTCTAGCGCGCAACGGTCGATGAAAAGCCAGCAACTTGTTAGGAGTAGGTTTTGGCTTGCCCCTTTCTTCTTATTAGTAAGATAGATTTGGAACCCTATACAAACAAGGGGCTGCCTTGCTGCTCGCCCCTGTCTCTAAAGATTGAAAACATTATATTATGCCAATGAGCATCTTCAAAGTTATAATGCAAAAGCTAAATTCTCACATATCCAATGCAAAAGGGGTGTGTATGTGTGAAGGATCAAGTGCAGGGCTACATTCACAACTTAGTTTAACTCCCAACCTCAATAGTCAAAAATATACTTTCATAGCACATGGAACTAAATTCTCACATATCCAATGCAAAAGGGGTGTGTATGTGTGAAGGATCAAGTGCAGGGCTACATTCACAACTTAGTTTAACTCCCAACCTCAATAGTCAAAAATATACTTTTATAACACATGGAATTCACACACCCCCCAACCTCATTTGAATCTTTAGGGTAGCTTCACAATATAGTCGCCTTTTCCCTTTTATCCAATTATTAGTGCAACGCCCCTCGTTAAACACTCATTTTCAAAAATTGACCTCTAACTTAAGATTATCGCCCAATTTTCATCTCATTGGTCTCAAACAATTCACTTAAAATTGAACGCACATGGAATCCACATCTATCTCCGTGTCTCCCTACAATGGTTCAATCACTCCAAACAACCCAATATTAGGTTTAAAGATGTGAAATTTAGTGGTTGTTTGAATTTAGCATCTAAGGTCCACTATTTCAACCTACAATAAATATGAATCAACTTACTCATGTACAATGCTAACTCATTTCACGTGTATAATGTGTCACGTTCTACATTAATAAGCAAAAAAATTAACTCAAACATATAATTCAGTTACAATTCACAAACTAATACAGATTTTCAAGTATATGGCCGGCAAAGCTATCTAACTCACACAAGCATGGAACAAAAAAATAACATTTTTTTAAGACACAAATCATACCAAAGCAATTAAACAACTAAGCAATTAGACAATTAATGCTTCACCCCCAAACTTAAAATAAACATTATCTCCAATGTGAAATTAAAGACAAAAGGAAGAGGGGGGCTTCCCTAGGGGAATACATCAATTGTCTTAATTACTATCTAAGTCACGGTAAGACGGAGCTCAATTGATGAAGGTGATGGATGTTGATTCGATTTTTGCCCCCGTACTCAAGCATTGACCAACAAAATTAGCAAAAATATGAAGAACCTAAAGAAAAAACACAATCTAATATCTATATAATTAAAGAGAGTGAAAGAGTTTGGATTGCCTCCCAAGAAGCACTTTTTAAATGTCATTAGCTTGAAATTATATGAGGCACTTCTTCCACATTTCGCTCGTCATCTCCATAGTTTTTCTTACGTTGCTGGCCATTGTTTTGGAATATGAATTCATTATTGCCCTTCAACTTCACAGCACCAAAATGAAATATGTTGTGAATCGTTAATGGTCATGGCCATTGCGATTTAAGCTTATTTGAAACAACTTCCAGTAAGACTTATGAAGAATACTTCTTGTCTCGAAATAGGCTTTCTTCTCCATGTCATCTTTTGCATTAGACAATTAGAAGTGAAGATCTCTTTGGAGTCAAGAGAGTTGAGAGGTTTCAAAAGATCTTCATTCTAGTTCTTATTACCTTTCAGTGGGAAAGCTACACAAGCCAAGATGGAATCAACTACTTTCTTGCTCCCTATGTAGTTTATAGAGGGCATGATTGAAAGGAAATTTTAAAATTCAAAGAATTGGAAGATGAAAGTGGAAGGATCGGGGTTGCAATTACTTTGAGGACTAAATTGAAGCAAAAAAAGTTAGTCGATGCATGCCTAAGACTGCAAAGTTGGCGCGCGCGCCTAGCCAACTATTGAGAGGTACTGAGAGTAACCATTTACAGCTGACGCGGGCCTTAGCTCATGCTGGGCGCTTGCCCTATCGGTAAAATGACTTTTATGAAAATCAGTCAAGCAGTGTGTATTTGATACTAAAATGACATGTGAATCGTTTTGTGTTTCAGGAACGATTTCAATATCGTCATTTTAGTCAGTGTAATTTTCATATTGAAACTACTTCTATATCGTTTTGTGTCTCAGAAACAATTTCACTATTGTTTTTCGAATGAGTGCATTTTTGTACCGGAACGACATTTACATCTATTGTAACGATATAAACATCATTTACCTTTAATTTGGGAAAAAAATAAACACGAAATCGTAAAATGACTTTAATTCAATTCCATTAGTACAAAAAAAAAATTGATGGCACGATGACTACAAAATCACACAAATCATTTTGTGCACAAGCTAGACAATATCTAAGTAGCTAGATAACATTATCCAATCATCACGTAGTCTAGACAAAAAGGCCAAGATAATACATTAATTTTAATATTCATAATCATGAGAATAGCAACTACTCCAACAAAAAGAACAAAGTAACTACACAAACGATATTCAAAACATCAATAATGGTGGTATGCGCAACCTGAGAATTATTATGTACTAGATTAGTAGCCTAGGAGTTTTCCCATGTTCAAATAGTCTAGACAAATTATTATAACTAATTAACAGAATTACAGAAATGAAAAACAATCTAAGGCTTGAAGTCCCTGTTGACCTATGATTTAATATAGCTCCACTTGTTTTGATTACAAATAATACACTTATGCTTATAATAAGTTTTGTTTCTTAAGTTTTTCATGAATATATCTTCTTAAACATTCAAAGAGTCAAATCATCATCCGTTATAAAACAAGCAATCATATGAGACTCGAAAAGAACTAAAACATGAACTTTGAAAATTAAAACTTAGAAGTAGTTTATCGAAATTTAAATGTAAAGCTATTAACTCTTCGATTCTTAACAAGTGCATAAAGCTCAAATTATTTTCATAATTCATCAATTGCATAAAAATGCTTTTGAATCATAATATGAAATGAATTTTGAAAAAGCAACTTAAAAAAAATAAAATTGGTCAACCGAAAATTTTCAGTCAATCGAACTTGGTCAACCTAAAGTCCAACGGTCAAAATCTTACAACGGCTATATTCATTAAAATTGGTCAACCGAACTTACCCTGAGAGTGTCTCTTTTGCTCTATAAATATCCA
>CAIGRQ010011355.1:0-10248 GCA_903798375.1 Fraxinus sp. D2006-0159
AACTCGCGTCAAAACAGTTTTCTTGGATCTGGACAGATTTTAGTATTTTAGTCATATCTTCCCCTGCCGATATCCGATTGAAGTGATTCAAAATGAGTTGAAACGTTTACTTCAAGGGTTATAAATATTTTAGAAATACACATCTTCAAATTTGAACATATTTTATGCCAATAATAGGTCTCAAACGGAGACTGAAAATTCGAGTGCTTTCCAACCCGTTCTAGCTTCCATCCCCAACATGTTACTTGACCATTGGTTTGTTTTCTTCAATATGATGGAATTTGGTGCTCGATCCCTTGATGGCATGGCTTCTTTAGCTTGATTTGAACCCTGACTCTTTCCCGGACTCGACCTTGACTTCTTCTCAATGTACTCCGAATCTTCGACCTTTTGGAGCTTGGTCCAGATCACATCAAAGGTGATCACCAACTGGTAACGAAGGAAGGTGATCACCAACTGCCTATTTATTATGTAAGAAAATACTTTGGCAGCAGAGACCCGCTATCCAGACATGGAAAAGCTGGGTCTTTCTTTGGTGACCGCTCCCTAAAAATTGAGGCCATACTTCCAGGCCTGCACTATACAAGTGCTAACCAACTTCTCAATCAAGCAAGTGGCTCAGAAGCCTGAAGCTTCAAGAAGAATGATGAAATACGATATGAAACTTAGTGAGTTTTCATTGTGTTTAAGAAAGGGCCGCCATCAAAGGCCGAGCCTTAGCAGATTTCATAGTAGAGTTCGCCTATATTCCAAATATCGAAGAGGAAATGGAACATGTTGAACTCTCATCTAGAACCTATTTGTTGATGGTTCCTCTAGAGACATGGGTACTAGGGTAGGAATGATCTTAGTTAGCCCAGAAGGACATAAGCATAATTGTTCAATGAGGTTTGGATTTAAAGCTACAAACAATGTAGCCAAATACGAGGCCCTTCTGGCTAGCCTCAAATTGGCAAGGGAAATGCAAGTGAAGTGGATAACTATCGGTAGTGACTTTCAGTTCGTAGTAAGCTAGGTTAAGTTTCTCAACCAAGAACAAGAGCATGGCTGCATGTCTGAGATTGGTAATGGAACTTGTTCCATCCTCTGAAAAGTTTGATTTTGCTCAATTTTTGGGAGCAAAACATGCCCATGCTGACACTCTATTGAAGCTAGCAAGTAGCAAACGATTCCGAACTGCTTACTATCATGCCTATAGAACGCCTCCCTTAGACCCTCCACTGATAAAGGTGAAGATGTGATGTGGTTCGAAGATACTCTCCCTGGATGCAACCTATCATAACATTCCTCAAGGATCAAGTGTTGCCCATTGACAAAGAGGAGGCACAGAAACTCAGAAATGAGATGCACATTTTGTTTTTCAGGATGATATGTTGTATAAGCGAGGTTTCTCCCTATCCCTATTCTAATGCACAGATGGCGAGCAGATAACCTATGTGCTCCAAGAAATTCATGAAAGGGCTTATGGAAATCATACCAGAAAGTGTTGAGGTAGGGATACTATTGGCCTACATTGAAAAAAGATGTACAACAATTTATGAGAAGGTGTGACAAATGCTAGCACTTCACAACAATACAAAGACAACCCTCCTAGGGACTAAGTATTAGCTCCGTCTTTGGCCTTTCGCCAAATGGGGGATTGATCCCATAGGACTCTTACCTAAAGAAAGGTACAATGCCAGTTTTGTAATTGTCATCATCGATTATTTATGAACTTGGTGGAAGCCAAACCCTTAGCCAAAATTACAGAAGCTAACACTTCTAAGTTCTTATGGGAGAATATTATCAGCATATTTGGAATTCTCCACTTGATTGTATCTGACAATGGGTGGCATTTCGATAACAAGAAAGTTAGGGACTTATGTGAGGAACTAGGAATCAAGAAGCATTTCTCCATCCCCCATTATCATCGGGCTAATGGACATGTGGAAGTTGTCAATAAAACCATCAAGTACATGCTCAAAAGGAAGTTGGATGCTTCCAAAAGGGCTTGGGTTGATGAGTTAGCTCAGGTCCTATAGGCCATCCGAACCACCAGTAGGATGGTTACAAAAGAAACTCTTTTCTCTATGGCTTATAGATTGAAGTCTATGAGTCTAGTTAAAGTAGGTTTCCCCTCTCCTCGTCGCTTACAGTTCAACGAAATATCTAATGACGAGTTGATGATGTGCGAACTTGATTTCCTTGGTGAGAGGAGAAATGAGTCCCAAGTGAAGTTATGTACCAATGAAAGATGACCTGGTACTACAATCATAAGGTCAAGAAGAAGTCAATTCGTGTGAATGACCTTGTATTGTGAATAGTATTCCCATCCTCTAAAGAGCCAGGAGTGGGGTCCCTACTACATCAGAGAAGATGTTCAACCTGGAACCTATAGGATTAAAAGTTTGAATGGTAAGGCATAACCCATCTTTGGAATGCAGAACACCTGACGTGGTACTAACGATAGAAGTGTAAATGCTCAATTCGTGGACAGTTTGTTTAATTCAATAAAAGTATCCTTGTTATAATTTTTGAGAGAAAAGAAAAGTACCTCCCAACGATAAAGGTCCTAGGAGAAGCTTTTGCCTAATAAGCTACCGACCAAGCATGGGTATCTCAACAAAGAGATGGATGCTAAAAGGGATCACTTCCTTACTCGCCGACGTGGATATTACTTGTTCCCCAATGACAAAAGTCATGAAGGAAGCCTTAGCATGGATGAACCTTTCAACCTTATTCTAAGGAAAGATAAAGTACAAAAAAAAAAGCATGCGAACTCCTAACACTTTTACAAATTTTTAACAGAACAAACTTTAGCAAAGGCTGACGTACTTCAAAAAGCAATAACATAAGCAAAAGGACATAAACAATCAGAAAATTAACACAAATATAACAAAAGAATTTTCATTCACTCGAGCTTGTTACATAGAGGGAAAAACCAATTACAAAAAAATTGCTAAAACTAAGTGGAAGGGTTGGGCTGGCTGTCAGTTACTAGGACAATGGCATGAGGAGCCACTGCTTCATTCTCAGTATTTTCACCCCAGCCTCTTCATCATCTTTGAGTTCTATTATATTACTTCCGTCAGTTAGGGTTTGGGGCTCACCTTTTTCTAAGAATTTGAACCTCAACTCCGAGCTGTTGAAGGATTGGGAATGAATCTCAATCCACTCCACCACTTCAATGTAAGCAATTCTATCGGCTTCGTAAAATGTTGATATTTTTAGTTCGGTGAATATTGTAATGCTTCACAGCATCCTCACCAATAGATTGGGCTTTACCTCAAGCCGTCTCCACCTTTTGAGTGAAGCCACTGATTCTGGAGCTCAACCTCTCCACTTACTGTTTTAGAGAGACACAATCTTTATTTAAAGCCTCCAGGCTTCGGCAGTCATGTTCTGATACACATTCAAAGTCTCCACTCCCTTAGTCATGGAAGCCACTTCACTATGGGACAAGTGGACTTATTTCTTCAGATTTTCAATCTCTGCTAAAGTATAGGCGAGTTTCAAAACTACGTCAGCCTGTTGATTCTTGATGGACTAGGCATTGGACTTGGCCTTCTTAGCTTCTTTATCAGCCTTAGAGATTTATGGCATTGAAGTTTGATCTTTGTAGGATGTCCTCCTGAATGAATAATGGCTCAACCAATAATTCGAAAGATGTTTGGAACAATTATTGGACTGTAAAATGTTATAAAATTGTGAAATAGGGTTTGGATACGAGCACTCACATCATGTTAAAACCACCCAAGTTCTTAGAGGGCGGCCAACGAGCTATCCTAGAGAAGTCGTCAATATTTTCATCATATATTTCTCTTCAAATATCGAATTAAGTAATTCAAAGTGCATTGAAAAGTTAACATAAAGGGATACAATTCTTTGAGAAATATGATTTTTCCAATTCGAATGTTTTTCTATGCAAAAAATGTTTGACAACCTATGACTGAGAATTTGTAGCATAACCTGGGGGGACTTTGACACTCCTTTGACTTGTAATTGTATTTTATTGATCATATGTGATCTTGTTGGGCATTCCATGATCTTCATGAGCCAACATTGGGTGCTTCCATGACACTCCCAACACCCGACACCTCGACCCTAATTACAACTCAATAAATTATGATTTAGATACGGAACTAGCCATTATACTTTGGACCTAACAAACTCTCCCTTTGGCATTCCATGACGAAATCTATTATTTCAAAATTAAAATTAACACAACCTAACACTATTAAACCAAAGACTCATTGATGAACAAATTACCTTCGGTTTGTCCGTTTTGATTTTCTGACATGGTAGGCTTTAGAATTTCCAAGGTAAGTGATGCTAATGGATTTAAAATTAAATTGAAATTCTTACATTTGAAAAATAATTTTTGTTCAAACGATTTTACAAGGTAAACTTTTATCATGCATAAAAGTTCGTCACTAGAGCTTTCAATAAGTCATTGCTAAGGATTAAAATATTTTACCTTGACAAGTGAATTCAAACATATAGTTTTAATATCCTAGATTGATTTGGCGCGAGTGCATGATTTGTTGCTTGAATTTGAATTTGGCGCAAGTGCTTGATTTGTCTCCGATTGTTTTGGAGCAAGTACCTGATTGAGAATACTCGATTTCCAAGCTTGATTGTGAATGCTCGATTTCCATCGAGTTTGCAACATGTAACAATGAAGACTCGAATATAAATGTTAGATATAAAAATACTTTGTTTGTTATAATCAAAATATAAGATCGATCATAGGTCAACAATTTCCCCCTTTTTTATTATGACAAACAAACGATGATTTGCAATATGAAAAATACTTTATCTCATATAATTCGTACATTTCTATACCATTCTCCCCAACTTTTATAGATCAAGCATTCCTATGATATTATTCCACATTTTTTTATACAAGTCAAAAATGAATATCATCGTACATATGTTTTCCCCTTTTTGGCAGAAGCAAACAGAATATGAAGTAGGGAATGAAAACAACCATAGGCAAAAAGAGTGAAATCTAAAGCATTACCCAAAGGAAGTCGCATAAAATTGAAATCATAGTGAAATATTCATCATGAAACAAACTAAAGCATAGAAAAACATTAAAAGAAACATCCATTATAAAGTAAATAAGGTAAAATTCATCATAAATAATAAAAAAATAATGACTACGGCTCCGGAGGAGGCGGAGGAGGAAAGTGGGCATAGAAATGGGCGTAAAAGGCATTCTGCTGAGCCTGCATCGCTTTTTGTTATGCTTGAATGACTTCATGTTAAGCTAGTATGGCAGCTTGTTGAACTTATATGGTGGCCTGCTGAGCTTGCATCTGATGAAGCATTCTGTCGAGTCCATCAATTGATGATGTGAGGAAGTCAATGCGGTCGTTCAACATGTTATATTGATCCTCAATAAACATGAATTCAATGCCCGAAGATAGAGGGATACTGGAGCTCGAAATGTCGTAAGGAGGAATATGAGCTTCCGATATGTCATCGTTGTCACCCGCGTCATCTCCCTTAAATGGTAGAGTCGAAGGACCCAATGCGGGGTCGAACCCCTTGGTATGTGCCACCCACTAACCATGTTCTTTAGTAATTTTCATGCATTTAAGGGTTTAAAAATTTATAGTATCGGTGGGTCGAAGTTGGACAAATGTTTCATCATCGAATGAAACATTAAAGTGTTTGAAAATCTCCGTGAGAAGCATGCCATATGGTAAAGCTTTAACATATCGTGAGGAATGGACAAGCTTCATGCAATGGTGGGAAAATCAAGTTTCCTACCAACAAGAAAAGAGTCGAGAAGAAAGAGATCAAACGAACTTACTTTATCCCGATGACCCTTTCATGGTAGGATAACATTTGCAATGATATTTTGTAAAACCTTCCATGGAAGAATCAATTGATTTGCACTAACTTTCGTGATATTTTCAAAAAATTTCCTGGTGACACGACAACAAGCCTCTATAGGGTCATAGCCGTCTAACGTGGGATGTACATTGTGAAGAAAAATTTGTGTTTCATAAACTTCAAGTTCCAAAATGTCACGAATGAGAGCTTTGTCTACCACAATGCGTTTATTTTTAATCAAACATGAAATGTCACCGAAATGGGAAGTAATAGACATGTTTTTGTAAAATTCTTTTATGAGGCATGGGTATGCATGCTCTTCTAAAGTTACAATACAAATCCAACCCATATTTTCAAAAATTTCTTCAATATGAAATTCAGGTGCTTCAATAGTAAAATCCGTGAAGTCAACATTTTTACATATCAAAATGGGGGATTTTTCAAATGGATTGACCAGTACCTCGGGCTCGGGTTCCAAATCAAACTCTTTTTCGGACGCGGAAGGAGAAGATCGCCTCATCGTGCTCTTGAGCCTTTTTCCCATGCGTTTTGAGCCCGACATTTTTGAGAATCGAGAATGAAGAAGAATATGAGAGGTTAGGGTTTTGATTTGAATTGTAGCGGATGAAATTGATAATTTATTAAAGAATTAAGATGTAGAAGTAATGGGTTTTTTTTTATTTTGGTGGGTAATTGATGACTTTGAAAAGGAAGATTGAGTAATGAAAAAGAGAATTAGGGAGAGAAAATGGAAAAAGAACGGGGTTTGTCCGCTTTTTAAAAAAATCCCCATCACTGAACCGGACATTCGGTTTGACAGAAAAATGTTCTGTCTAACTGGACGCTTGTCCGAATGGTCCGATTCAATTCGGACATCCGATTCAATTCGGACGTCCGATCTCTCATCCGCATTCTCCCTTTTTTTAATAATAATAAAACATACTAAGTTATGTAAATATGGTGCACATAAAATAATGAGATGAAAAATATGTGAGTGCATGTAGTTATGTATTTCATCATGTATTTCAAATTCATCAATAATGCCTAAACCTCTTCTAATATGTGAGAAATGATCAAAAGCTAGAGGTTTTGTGAAAATATCGACCAATTGATTTTTCGTGTTTACAAATTCTAATACAATATCACCCTTTTGAGTATGGTCTCTTAGGAAGTGATGTCTAATTTCAATGTGCTTCGTCCTAGAGTGCAAAATAGGATTTTTAGACAAATTTATGGCACTAATGTTATCACACATAATGGGTATATGATCAAAGAATAGGTGATAATCACTAAGAGTGTGTTTCATCCATAGACTTATGCACAGCAACTAGCGGCCAGTTATATACGGCTTTGGCACTAGATAATGTAATGGACTTTTGTTTCTTGCTAAACCATGATACAAGTGCAAAGCCTAGAAAATGACACGTTCCACTAGTGTTTTTTCGATCGATTGTGCACCTGGCCCAATTGACATCCGAATAGCTAAGTAGATCAATGTGGGTGCCCTTGTGATACCAAAGCCCTAAAGTTCTAATGCCACTAAGATATCTAAAGATTCGTTTCACGGCCTTCAGATGTGATTCTTTAGAATTTGATTGAAATCTAGCACAAAGACACACGCCAAACAAAATATCTGGTCTATTTGCGATTGAGTAAAGAAGGAATCCGATCAAACCTCGATGTTTTGTTATATCAACGAACGTTCCTTGGTCGTCCTTGTCCAATTTTATGGATGTGCTCATAGGGGTGTTCATTGGCTTCAAGTCATCCATGTCGAATCTCTTGAGCATGTCCAATATATACTTGCTTTGATTGATGAAAATTCAATCACAAGTTTGCTTGATTTGGAGACCGAGGAAAAATTTAAGTTCTCTTATCATGCTCATGCACTTAGAAAACTCTTCACAAAAATAAATATTAGTAGCATCAAATATAATATCATCAACATAAATTTGAACAATGATCATATTGTTCTTTTGAGTTTTAACAAAAAGAGTGGTATCCACTTTTCCTATTGTAAAACCATTGGAAATTGAAATTTGCTCAATCGTTTGTACCAAGCCCTAGGAGCTTGTTTTAGACCGTAGAGAGCTTTTCAAAGTTTGAAAACATAGTCCGAATTTTTATGATCTTTAAAACCGGCAGGTTGCTCAACAAAAACTTCTTCTTGAATGAAACCATTTAGAAAGACACTCTTAATCCATTTGATAAAGAGTGAAATTTTTATGGCAAGTAAAAGCAACAAGCATGCGAATGAATTCTAAACTAACAATCGGTGCAAATGTTTCCTCATAATCGATGCATTCTTCTTGATTGTAATCTTGGGTCACCAATATAGCCTTGTCCGCACAATTATTCCTTTTTCATCCCGTTTATTTCTAAAAATCCATTTTGTATCAATTACGGTTTATCATTTGGTCTAACAACTAAATCCCAAATATAATTTCTTTCAAATTGATTTAATTCTTCTTGCATTGCTAGTATCCAAAATTCAGCAAACTCGGCTTCTTTAAATTTTTTGGGTTCAATTTGCGAAATGAATGCAAAACTACCAAGATTATTTCTAAGAGAAGGTCTAGTGGTAATACTTTTTGATGGATCGCCTATTATTAATTCCTTTGGATGAGATGGAATAAACTTCCATTCCTTTGGTAGCAGGGGATCACTTTGATCATCGGTTGATTTTTCTTCACTTTCTTGAACGTTGGGCTCCTTCGTTTGTTCTTCGTTAGGCACTTCCTTGTTTTAATCTTGAATGTTCATTTGTTCAAATGAAGCTTCCAAACCTACATCATCATTACACTTCTCACGATCAAGTGAGTTAGTCTCATCAAATATGACATGCATGGATTCTTCAACGACTATAGTTATTTTCTTAAATACTCTATAAGCTTTGTTAGTCGATGAATATCCTAGGAAAATACTAATATCGGATTTTGAATCGAATTTTCCCAAATTATCTTTTGTATTCAAAATAAAACATTTACAACCGAAAACTTTAAAGTAACTAATATTGGAAATTTTATTTTTTTCGTAGGGAGTTTTAGTTTTCTTACGTCTAATCAATACTCTATTTACAATGTAACAAGCGGTATTAACGGCTTCGACCCAAAAGTATTTTGGTAAATTATTTTCGTTAAGCATGGTGTTAGCCATCTCTTGTAATGTATGATTCTTCCTTTCTACTACACCATTTTGTTGAGGAATTTTAGGAGCCGAGAAATTATGTTCATATCCATTTTCGTTGCAAAAATTATCAAAAGCAACATTATCAAATTCTCCACCGTGGTCACTTCTAATGGTTGTAATGGTATAATCTTTTTCGTTTTGGACTTTCTTACAAAAATGTTTAAAAGCTTTTAGNAAAATTATCAAAAGCAACATTATCAAATTCTCCACCGTGGTCACTTCTAATGGTTGTAATGGTATAATCTTTTTCGTTTTGGACTTTCTTACAAAAATGTTTAAAAGCTTTTAGAGTCCCTTTTTTTTTTTGCTAAAAAATATGACCCAAGTAAATCTAGAAAAATCGTCAACAATTACAAAAGCATAATAATTATCACCCAAGCTAGCGATTCTAGATGGTCCAAAAGGATTCACGTGTAGAAGTTGTAATGATTTTGTAGTTGAAGAGTATAATTTGGGTTTAAATGAACTTTTTACTTGTTTACCAAATTGACATGCTCGCAAATTTTATCTTTTTCAAATTTGGTAATATTTTGACAAAACTATTTTTTGAGATTTTTGAAAGAAGATCCATGCCAACGTGGCCTAATCTGCTATGCCATAACCAAATATCCTCTTTCAAACTCACTAGACACTTTTCATCATTTTCAAAATCGATATTTATGATATATACATCTTTACTTCGGCTTCCTATAAACAATACATATTTAGATGTAGCACCCTTAATGAGACATTTAGAATAATTGAATTTAATTTGATAGCATTTATCACATAATTGATTTATGCTAAGTAAATTATGTTTAATGTTATCTACCAATAGTACATTTTCAATGGAAGGGGAGAGATGATTACCAACGTTTCCAATTTCGACGATTTTTCTTTTTGTATTGTCTCCAAATGTGACATGACCTCCATTAATTTTTTTGAAATTTGATAGTAAAGTTCTATATCCGATCATGTGTTTTGAACATCCGCTATCCAAGAACCATTTGCTTGTCATTTTCTTCGGTACCTACAATAACAATTCAACTTTTGATTTTTAGTACCCACTCAAGTTTGGGTCCTGGTAGTTAGTTTTAGTGGATCCTCGTGTCCACTTGTTTTCGAAGTGTAATGTCACGCGTTTTATACAACGTGAAAATGCCGCAAGTGTACGGTGTCAAGTTTTGTAATAAAGTGATGAAGTGAAGATTGTCGAACCCACAAGGATTGATGTATGAATTCTATTGAGTATTATAA
>CAIGRQ010011371.1:0-12211 GCA_903798375.1 Fraxinus sp. D2006-0159
GATCGTGAGCATACTCTTGTTATATAACTCACGACCACTATCCTTCCACATTAAAATGGGACTCTATGCAAGATATGTTAGCAGACTTTGATAGGGGCAAGTGTGGGTAGTTTCGGAGGCATTACGCTCTGTTTGCAGCACTTCATTGTATTCATTTGTTTACTTTGGGCATTTCAATTGGTCTCCCCTGAAAACATAAATGCCTAAAACCCTTGCTTGCTTGAATGGAACTTACCCAAAAAAAATTATATCTGTTGAATTCCTATAAATGTGCTAATTACACATTCATCTTTTACTATATCGGTAGTCATTTGAGAGATCAGACAGTGAAAGAATAACATTGAACATGATTTCAAGAAAATAGTCAATGAAAATGTCATTCAGAAAAAGAAAAATGCCAAATAAAATACATTAAAATTTTAGACACACCAAAACCAAGTTATGCTAAAACATATGGTGGTAATAGTGGAGTCTCAACTACACCAAGTGATTTTTACCAATATGACTCAAAACACTAACAAGCACTTATTTTATTCTATTTAAGTCAATTGGAAAAACGGCATATCAGCTACCTGTCATGAACAAACACTGCCACATCACATGCTGCCAAAGCATCCCTGCTGGATAATATTTTTTTCACTCCTTCCTCTGGTATCTCTCGTAATACAAGAGTTTTCTTAGTTCCCTGTCAACACAAAATATAAAACCATACCTTCATTATATAAATATTTTCACACAAAAGGAAAATAAGAGTCAGAGAAACACTTAAAACATTAATTGGGATCAACTATCCTGAGACATTTTGATCAAAACAAGCATGTTGCAAGAGTTTTCTTGTGTCCCTTCGTCTGAAGTAACAAATTCCTTAACACCTCTATACATTTTAGGAAATATCAAGAAATTAAGATAACATTTGAGTTGGATTTATTATTTTGCAGCCTTCTTCGAATTAATCAGCTCCCAAAGGATTTGGGATGCTTTTCTGCACCAAAAGTTCTCTCAAATACAAGTTGATTTCTTCTCCGTTTCCTATTTCCAATTTTTTTTTCCCCAATCCACTCTAATTTTGATGTTTTCCTCCATTACTATGTCAAATTAACTAGAAAATTTACCTTTTTAGATTTTCTAATCTCCTAAGAAGTAATCTTGAACCAAAAATGCTAGCACATTATGATGCACAACCCAAGGTTCCATGGAAACGCTACATAACATGTGGACACACTATTTCTCAAAAAGGACATGAAATGCAACTAAAAATACTTCATATAAATTTATAATTTCATATAAATTACTCATTATTCAATCTTAAAATAGCTATTTAACATTAATATAGTATTCAAAATAACACAAATCAGTCAAACTAAAACTTCAATTTGATGCGTTATACAATCTTACAAAAGTATCATATCAAATAAGGTTTCAAAATCCTGAACAAAGTTCATTTCATGTTGTCAGATTAATTTCCTTCAGATTCATTCCCACCATCATCTTCAATATCTGTATCTCCATTAACACCAATTTCTGTATCACATCATCAACATCAAAATTTTAAAGCCTATGTTTGGCTCATGTTTATAAACTGTTTATAAAACACTCAAGCCACTTTTTATCCATACAATTCGAGGAATTCACAAGTACTACCAACTTAACAACCACTCATTTCTATCTATTTATAATATAAACCTTTTGTAACACTTTCTCAATGATTCTCTAAGTTACAATTCCTAACTAGATTTTCTTTATTGAAGTAGTTTATTGTTGGTAAATCCCGGCAATAAAACTTATCAATTTATATCCATTTTTTAATGGAAGGGTTAAAGCCCACAATTATTTGTTATACTTAGTTGAAGCCCATAATTGAGTGACATTTCTGGTTGGACCCTTAATTTTCTTTCCTAATTAAAGCTTCCAGATTTTTGATAAAATACCTCTTTTAAGTTTCTGAATTTTAATAGAAAATAAAAGGTTAATAAAGTTTCTCTAAATTTCCAAAACATTTCATAGGGTTTCCGAAGAGCTCCGGTTTCTAAAATGGAAACATTTCTCTAGGGTGAACCTATTACCATGATTATTCACAGATATCAATTGTTTAAACTAAATATATCTAACCCTTGAATACCACATGCGTATTTTTATGTCAGACTACATTTCCACACATTTTGGTGAACAATAGTGGTGTGTTTATTAGGTGACATTGTTTCTAACAATTATCCATGCTCATAGTTATGCGTATGCAAGTCCACACATGCAGACCACGTTCTTGCAATTTAACTTTTTTATTTTATGAGTCTTGTCTTGCTTTATGAAACTTACCACAGGTTGATCAACTGAATTAACAGCATAGCGGTCATTGGTAGTGGGAACATATTCTTCAGGGAAAAGTCTGCAGAATGAATGACTTGTTTTAAAAGACCCAACTAACATTAAGAAACTGGAAACAAATCAAAGAAAAAGAAGTTTAAAAGGTTTATCACATAAGCAGCATATTTTACCTTCCAATAAAAGAATTCAGTATTGCAGACTTCCCAGCCTCTTTTGGTCCAAAAACAAAGCAGTGGTACACAGTTCTGTCTGTTTGCTGCTTCCTACGATCTAAACGTCTTCTCCGAGTTACACGGATAGCAGTTGAGGGATCATCACCATATCGAATGTATATCAGGGTCTCCATGGTACGAATTGGATCCAGAAGTGTCATTAAGGACCACTAGAAAAAACACATTTGTCAAAGAAATTTCTCAGGCACATAAAAGATAACATACAAGATGAAGAGTAGATATGGTCCTAGGCCTATAAAATAAATTGACCAGGCAAGCTTGTCCACTTTTTCAGTTACATTAAAACATGCTAAACCAAATTTATCACTAGTGTTCTAAACATCTTGCAGAGAATGTGACATCGGACGATGGAAAACAAACTGTATACTAGAAGAAAAGTTGTAGAAGAAGAGGAAAGGGGGCGAGAAGAGAGAGAGAAGAGAAGAGGAGGAGGGGGAGGAGGAAAGAGAAGAAGAGAGAGGGCTGAAGAGAGGAGAATTGGGGAAGGAGAAATATTGCTAATTCGATTCACCAAAGTCTGCAACTCTGCACAAAAACCTACTCCAACAAGCCATGTGCAGTGTCGTATACAAAAATTATAAAAATAAAAATATAAGAATTTAAATCGATATTTTCCCAACGTGTCTGTGTCCTGCATTTCAAAAATTTCGTTTCAACATGTTCGCATTGGTGTTCACCTCTGCCTTTGTCCGAGTCCATCTATTATGTCCGCATCATGCAATTTCATACCCACCCAGGATGGAGTGCCAATTTGGGCAAACATCAGTAGACTAAATGTAAATTTTATCGTCTTGTTTTCAATTTTCCATGTATGTGCATGTGCAAGTAGTTATGGACTCTGGGTATCGTGTGGAATATTTACTTGTGTTTGCAATAAATTAAGAGTATATATGGAAGTTGGGAATTGACAAGTATCTATTGTTACAACCATGAGGATGTTTTGTGTGAGAAAATAATGTAATATCATAGAACGATTGAGCTCATAATGTACACACCAATGACAAAAAGCCATCAAGTGATAGCCCTCCCAAAGCTGTCTTCTCCACTGCATCCTCATATGGAGCTTCATTCCAGGGGCTGAATTCCAGATAAAGAAAGTTAACATCTATAACAAGCAAGAAATAACTGTTGTAGAACATATATACAAGAAACAAAGCCCTTGTTTGGCCTCCATTTTCTAGAACTTATTTTTTTTTCCCTCAAACTCATCTTCAATCACACATTTCATTAGACCCAAAACTTTTATCAACTTTTCACACACGTTTCATCAACTTTTTATCAAAATTTACTAAAATTTGATTTTTAGCTAAATCAAACGGGCAAAATGACACAATTCAGCACTGAGGAGTAGCCATTTGGAAAGCACTTAACTTCAAAATTAATTGGATGGATAATTTTTGTGCAAAACTGACCTTCTTACACTATCTTAGACTTGCTATCTTCTGAACTTCATAATTTTTTAGTTGTGCAGACTAAATTCAGTTTAAAGCAATTTCATAAGAATATAATGGGGAACATTGCTTCCATGTCCCAAATTTTTTTACAAGGATTTGAATTACTCATATTTGAAAGCCTTTTCTATAGAACAGATTCAGAAAGAATCCAACTGACTACAGATAATCTTGCAAGATCATTCTCAAAGTTTTCCATATTTTCATTTAAATAACCCTATGATTCATACTGAATAAAAATCTCCGCTTCGCTCATTGCGTTGATTTCTCTATTTCACTTCACTATTATTTTTGCGCTTAAAATCAAACGCTATGATATTCAATTCATGCCTGTAGGATTAAGATAATTACGGCATCGACCATTTTGATCGAGTGAACTTGTGTTCCATTCTATATGAGCCACATATACAACACAGTCACTCTAAAATAATAGTGTGAGGTACTCCTGATTTTTCGACACTCCCCTACTTTGTACAATATTGTCTTTTCTTTACTCATCTCTTGGGATGCTACAATATAATCAATAAAAGTTTCCCTTTTTGATATAACACTAAAAAAAAATCATATTGAAAGAGAAAATGATTGATTTGGCTGTAAAGCAAGAAAGTAGCACACAAAAACCCAAAACAAGTTAAAAATTTTAAGTACACCATTTCAAGTGGAAGAAGTAGGTCTTCAATAATCTTCTAGCAGATTAGCCCCTTAGAAAGCAGATATAAATGTTGTTATATTACAACTGTACCGTTTATGCCAAAATTTTGCATAGCTTTCAGTAGTAACCCACAATTCACAATCGGGCTGATTATATATAAAGAATAAGCTTTTATTTTTTTCCAGAAGCTCATAACACCTATCACGTGACTGTTTACCAGGTTGAAATTTATTATATGTGCCAAAAACACCTGAAGAAATGAAAGGAAAAGGAGGGATCTTTGTGTGCTGAAGCAAAAATAGAGTGCAAGAATGTAATAGAAAAATATTTACTCTTCAGGAGCAGTGGAAAACATGTAGATTTCTTAAATAGGGGAAATGAAGATCATAAGGATATTAAAGAAGAATACATTACTTTTCTGGCGCAGTAGAAAACAAATCCTCAAGCTCAGCGGAACGAAGAGCTCCATCCTAAAAAAATCAACATCTGACACTGTGAACTAAAATTAAATAGCAGGAGCACCAGGTCTCATTGATAAGAAAATAATAGAAACTAAAACATGGGAATGTACAAATCACTTGAAATTATTGAATCCTAAATCCTACCATGATAATGCATACCAAAATGCTTCCCCAGATATAGTTAGAAAGTAGATTTACAACATATGTGAAGCAGGCTCTTTTGAATGAGCACCAGCTGAAACCATTCCCTCCAACCCAAATAAATGAACACCGTTGTTTTACAAACCAAACTATACAAACATGTTAAAGCCCAATGTAAATGATGGTTGGCTGTACTGTCGGTCATCTTACCTTAATTTCTCGAAAACTAAAAAAATCCACACAATACCATTAGCATCAGGCCCATCTTTTAGCCAGTTAAAAGCTAACTTTAAAAGCTTAACTTGCTCTTAAATAAAGTCTCACTCCTAACACGCTCTGCTTCCTTTCATCTTTTTCTCTCATACACTAAAGCAAATTCTCGCTAAAACACATCAGAAGAGAGAGATATTGACCAAAATTGTTATGGCATTATGTAATTGCAAAATATTTTATTTTACTAGATATTTTAGGAATTGCAGCATGGAAGCATTCAGAATAGTGAAAAAAATCATGTAGCTGACACCAAGTTTATCAGGAATAAAGCTTATAGATCATTTAGACATTTGTTTTGCTAGTTATAGTTCTTCACATAAGTTTTATAAATTAAATTGAGCAAACGCTAAGGTGGTGTTGTACACAGACTATTAAAGGGTAACTTTCTTCAAAATGCTAAAACATTTTATATGCGTGCAGGGGTAACTGGCTGTTTGACCTACAATGACCATAATGAAACATCCAGACTTTCTGAAACTGTTTACAAATAAGATCAAAGCTCACATGATGGAAAATTCAAGAGAATAAACTGTCTTAATAACAGAATCTCTAATCATATCAACTAAATATTAAAATGATTATTAGAACATCAAAATTTAAAGAAAAAGACTTCACATACACCATCAATGTCAAATGTGGTGAAAATTCTTCTGAGAAATTCCACAGCTCCATTAGTCAGCTCCGTGCTCTACAGAAATGACAATAAGGATTTAGAAATTAAAAGAAAAGCCAAAGATGTCATGATAAAAAATACTCTCAAAGATTTGACAGTTGTGCTGATAGAAGTAGAACGCTAAAGAACTGTCATGATGCATCTAAAACATGAATTACAAAAATATCATAGAGGTCATCATGAAGACAAACTTCTTTTTGTGATGTTCTAGAAAGATCTATATGGATCTCAGTCCATCTAGCATCAGATAGATGATGAATAGATTAAAAGCCAGAAAATAACAAAACATTCATCATTGGTAGTGGGCAGCAACTTTATATACAATTTGGTAGTTGAAGACAACGAACATAACCATTATCAAAGTTAGCAAGCAACAGATGAAGATTTTTATGATGCATCAAATTTTACATCTGAAATTGGCATCAACTGAGTGAAATAAAAAGAATTATGACAGTTTCTGAATGGTATTAAAAAGGGGCACTCACAAGCAACATTGGCATACAACTTGAAAAGATTTGATGAGAATAAGCAGAATGGATTAAATTAAATAGGAAAGCATTTTCTATATATGATATATTCAGATTATCCACACAAATAGTTAAGCTCATCCAAAGGGTAACTTGCCTGGTCAGGATATCTCTTTATTGGTGGTGGCAGCTGATCATCACGTAGTCTGATTTCATTGTTATACCCAAATTTCCGTAGGACTGTCCATATTGTCTCTAAACGCCCCTTCTCAATAAAAAGTGCATGGAGAAAGAGGAATCCCGTCAACGTAAGACCACGATCATCAACACCTTCCCTCAATTTTTCTTGCACAACCCTCTTAACAATTGCTAGTTCAGATGGTTGTAGTGGAGCATTGAAACATTTTACCTACACTTAATCATTTCAGTGTCCAGCAATAGAGAAGGCTCATGCAAACTGGTAATCTCCAGGAAACATACATGTAGATGTAGATGTGAAGTGTCATAACATACATGTAAATGAAGATACGAATAGTCATAATATAACAAAATCATAACGAAATGACCTGAAAGTCATTCAACTCTGCATCAGAGAGAGCACCATCTCTGTCATGGTCACAAAGAATAAATATCCTTTTCAAAGCCCTCACACATCGTGGCCTCAAAACTTGTTGTTCCTGATCAAACAATGGAGCAGTCGGATGAAGCACAGCTTTTTGTGCATAGTAGAAAACCTCAGGAACCTGCAAACAGGAAATCACCAACCATTACACTAGTGAGCCTTGATAGGGAGCTTCAGAAATAATGAATGTTTACCAGAATTATGATTTTGCATGCTATCAAACTTATCATATACAATTCAAGCCAGTCTCTCGGCCTATTTCAGATTGGCAAAATTTCCTAGAATGAACCATTTGAAAGTGGTCGAAAGCAAAAAGACGAACGGAGCCATAAATTGCAATACTGATTAACTGAAGAAAATAATTTGCTAATATATTGCACATGAAGATACAAAATACATCCAACAAATATAAGATGCCGACATTGCAACTTTAAATAAAATTGGCTTTGTATCACTGGCCATAGATTACTGGGGTGAATTAGATTTTACCTGAATATGGTTTAGTGCAGAACATTCAATACAAGTTTCAATCTCACGAAACTGTTGCATTATTGGTGACATAACCTGCTCCAAACTAACAGAATGTTGATCATCCCTCTTATCTAGCATGCAACCCACCACAATAACAGGCATGTTAACCTGCCCAAACATGTATTAAGTGCAATAGTTAAAGGGGTGAAAAGAAGTGTAGAACAAACTAAACTTTCATAATAATTATCGAGATTGTTGACTTTGGAAACTAGAGGTAATTCTGTGCTCTAAAATAACAATTAGGTAAGCAGTAACAAGACTTCAATCTAATTAACAAGTAATGGGAATACCTCTAATCTTCGAAGTTCAGGAAGCCAGAAAGTACTCAGCCGATCAAGAGTTTCAAGCCTATCACACGCGTAAGTGAGAACAATCGCATCGGCTCTCATTATCTCTTCAACGAGTCTACCTCTATTCTCAGGGCTGCTTCCCATAAATAGCCAACAAAAAAATGGTAAGTTTCAACTCAAAAGAAGTACATTGAAACAGACATATGCAGTAAAAGCATCCGAAGAGAAGCAACAGTTAAAATATACAAATATCATGAAACTGCAATTGCAAGATGAACAATAAAACATTCAGTTACCTTATTATAGGGGGAAAATCTTATTATGGAATTAATTAAACTCAATATATCAGGGAGAACATAGAAGAATATAGTTACATACTTGTTTCATCCAAATCAGATACATGAGATTATGGACACATTTACAAAATCAGAAGAAGCATATACAACCTATTGATGTGTGTGGTCATATGCTTTGACAAAACTCTTTAATCCTACAAAACGAGTTCCATATTAATGCAAAACCCATAAGCATGTGCAAGGGCATGCACATAGTACTACCAATTACTTGTAGACTCAAATTATATGTGTAATTACATTTTCCCCATAGTAGGGATCCCTGCTATTTAATCCTACAAAACGAGTTCCATATTAATGCAAAACACATAAGGATGTGCAAGGGCATGCACATAGTACTACCAATTACTTGTAGACTCATATTATATGTATAATTACATTTTCCCCATAGTAGGGATCCCTGTTTTGTGAATACACAGTAACTTACACTGTTAAATTTGATTTGAGACATCACAAATACATATTATAAAATTTCCGAGATACAAGGATCTTGGAAGGATAATGATGAGCCTAAATGCAAATTGGATAAAAAGTACTATCTAGTCTCAAATGTGCTATGTTGCAAAGACACTTCAACTAGGATGGTGTATCCATGTCAGACACATGTCGGATATCGACACTCCTCGGACACTCTATCATGTTCATTTTTCCTTTGTAATAAAAATATTATAAATTTCCAACTCAAAGTTATTATTAAGTCCTCATTATTTTCAAAATACATTTTTATGTCTCTTATTTTCAACCACACATTTTTTCAATAAAATAATATTACACGTAAACTCAAAATCTTTTCCTATTTTTTAACCACACATTCTCCATCAAAATATTATTTCAAAATGTATTTTTGGGCAAAAAAAATAGGGCTCAAACAAGTTCTAAATAATAAATCGGTAGATTTCAACAAGAAAAATCATCAATAACAAGTATAAAACTAAATTTATACTATATAAATGAAGTATTTTAAATAATTTAATCAATATGCGGCGTCAATACATTTTTAAAAAAATTGCATGTCGACGTGTCCGACACGTGTCAACACGCATGTTCCTATCTGTTCATCATATCGAATGTGATATATTGCGAGGACATGACATGATACAACACGCCGACGCACTAGTTTTCAAAAAAGTAGGAATAGGACACGTCAGGGAACGTTAATTTAAATTCTTGACAATTGTAAATTTATATGTTATATCTTTATTTTCATACTTTTTTTCTTTTTTGATAAAACCAATACTTTTTTAGTCTTGATTTTTATTCATGAAATCTTTTACTTAAAACAATATATTACTAATGCAAGGGAAGAAAAATGCAAACAGTACATGTCTTCAAGCTTCGAGTGTCCAAGGAGTATTGCTGACAGATACGACACACTTTGGACACAAACCTGGCTTCATAGCACATTTGAAAAGAGAAGAGCTGACAAATCACTTAATAATTAATTATGTTTATTAGATATTGCTCTTGTAAAAAAAGCACAAATAGTGTTTCAGTCCACATGTAATGATTGTTCCCATTTCATGAAAAGTGAATCTTGACATACCATACACAAGAGAGCATGATTTCACTTTGTTGCAAGCAGCTCAGCTCATTTGACTCCTTTCTCAAAAACCATGACATATACATAATCCATATTGCGATAATAAAACTCTAGTCAAGAGCATTCACACATAAGAATAAACACGCACAAACAAACATATATTTACATAAGAGAAAAATAAAGAGAGGACGCGGACCTCGAGGAGGTGTCAATTACTGTAACAGGGACACGATCAGGGTAAACGTCTTCGGGGAGCCTAGTGGGCGGTAGCAGTGGAGGGACATTGTTTGGATAATTATCAGTGGCGGCCGTAACTATCAAGCTCGATTTCCCGGTCTTGGCATCTCCGGCGACAACGATTCTCACGCCGGAGACATTCCCGGTAGCACCAGAAGCTGAAGCACCTCCCACCATGTACTCACTATAAAAAAACGAATTTACATAAGAATTATATGTGAATGATTGAGATTAATCGATAGCTAAAACCCTCGATTAAAGTAAAATAACCAACTAATAATCAAAAGATATGCATATGGATTACCTTGTGGTCTGTGGATGGTGACAGCCGACAGGGAGAGCAAAAAATGAGAAATTCTATGGTGCTTAGGAAGGTTGTACTTGAAGAAGAAGATTTTAGAGGGGTTTTTTTTAATCTCTTACAGTAGTATTTTATGGGGATTTTTTTTCAAGGGTAAAAGTGTAATTGCAAAGCACAGCTGATGTGGGCTGCACCTGCACGGCTCATATTTTAGAATAATATTGTGCCCTTGTTAGATCATCGTAATTTTTAAAATATATTTCTCTATATATTTTTTAATAAAATAATTTTATTCGTAAATTCAAAAAAAAATTCATATTTTTCAACTACACATTTTTCATCAATCTACTATTTCAAAATGCATTTTTCAAAAAAAATGACATTCAAACAAGCTCATAAATGTACATTCTCCTTGATATCTTTCTTGATATCCCGAAAGAAATTTGGGCAATGATGTGATTATTATGATCAAATGTAATGGTGCAAATGTAACAACGTCAAAGAGTGCAAACCTTTGATGTTAACCACAATGTTCATGTAGTAAGGTTGCATTTTTATTTGGAATTGGGGGTTTTATATTGGAGAAAAGTTGTATGCTTTGACTTATTGTAATTTGTTTTTTTTTTTTTTATAATCGTGGATATTCGGGCCAACTTGCGCGCACCTCGACTATTCGCACGGGGGACTTAATGTAATTTGTTTCCAAGTGTTTATAAATATCATGATAAAAAAAATAATAATAAATAACAATTTTAGCCCTATTTAGGATGAACCACAATATTTGAGAAGAATATATTCTGGAATAATAAATTGATGGAAAATGTGTGGTTGAAAAAGAATGAAAACTTATTGATGTGATGAAAAATATTATTTTATTGAAAAATGTGTGGTTGAAAATGAGTAGAAAAATAAGAATGAAAAGTTTAGTGTGTATCAAATAGGGGCTTAATGTATATTAAAATTAATTTTTAGTATATTTTGATAAAATTTAATAAAATATATGATTGAAAAGCTTGCATCTAATAAAATATATTATTAAAATTAATTATTGAATTTGACTTAAGATTTTAATCTATATCAAATAAGGGCTTAATTAAACTATTTTAAATCCATATATTTCATAATTCTCACATGTGTGAATCTCCATCATTCATTTACTCCAATTTATAAACACATTGCCAAACATAGCATTGGATAAAGAACGATATATTAAGGGTTTGTTTGAGCCCCATTTTTTAGTAGAATACATTTTGGAATAGTAAATTGACGGAGAATGTGTGATTTAAAATGAAGGAAAAGTTTTTAGGTTGCGTGTAGCATTTTTTTATCAAAAAATATGTGATTGAAAAGAAGATAGAAAAATATATTTGAAAGAATGTTTGCACTAAATGATAATGACACATGTCCTTTGTCAAATTTAATTTTTAGGAAAAAGATAAATGGCCAGGCTGGTAGAGCACCACATGGGCTTTGGCCATGTAGCATTGTTCTAATTTTTATTTTTTTGGTCTTACTCTTTAATTTTAACTTAATGTTTTTTATCTAAATGTTATTTGGGCATGAATTTTCAGGCACGAAACTTAGGTTGAGTACGGCTTATCTCCATTACAAATTTATATGTTTATTCAAGGCAAGCAACAATGGAAAAATTGATAAATGAAAGT
>CAIGRQ010011372.1:0-24780 GCA_903798375.1 Fraxinus sp. D2006-0159
GAGTTTACCGTATGGTATCCTTCCTTCATATTGGAGGATTATTCCGACCATTACATTGGCGTAATGACAGGCAGCTAGCTATACTTTTTGGTATATCTTTAACTCTCCTCCCATCTCATATCCCTATCATGGTTTGGTGGCGCAATCCGTCATTTGGATCTATCAAGATCAACACCGATGGTTGTGTCAAGGATGGGTTTACTAGTGGGGGAGGCATCATCAGGGACTACGCAGAAAATTGTATCAGGGCTTTCTCAGCTTCATATGGACAATGTATGATATTAGAGGCAGAACTAAGGGCTATTCGTGACGGGATACTAGTGGCTAGAGATCTTGATTTGTTAGATATTTGGATTGAGGCAGACTCGACTATTATCATTCACTGTATCACCAGAGGTGGCAGACCGTAGCCTATCCATGGGATACTCAGACAGATTGCACATATTGTTTCCTTTGACAGAGATATGGTTTTCCACATCTTCAGAAAGGGGAACCAAGTTGCAGATATACTTTCTACCGAAGGTTAGCATCAGCGTAGATACCAGGAATATGGACCAGCTGACCTACCATGACATGCCAGGGCGCTCGTTCAAATTGACAGATATAGTTTGCCCAACACTAGAGTTTAAGTATTTGTATTTTACTTTTATTTTTATTTTTTATTTAACTTGTGCTTTTTGTAAGGGAGGTAGTACTCTTTTTTTACTGTTTTCCTACTATTCTTTACTTTCATTGTAAGGAAGTAGTACTTCCTCATTTATTGATTTCAATTATATCATTTGTAACCACAGTATTCCTCCACCACAAGTGAGGACACATTAATAAAATCTCGGAGGTACCGCCCTCATTTTCCAAAAAAAAAAGAAGACTGAAAGAGATAATTCAAATATCTTGCCATTTTATATGAAGAGGAGTATCATATGTGGAGGAATATACTTCTCTTGGTAAGATTCAGAATGATGTTTAACAGGGTGAGGAACTATTTTCCGGCTCTGAACTAATGAAAGAGCAGGAGAATTTTCATTTGCTCTTCTTTTAGGAGATGGCCGACAAAGAATCTTAGAAGCCTAACTTGGAAAATCTACTCTTGCAACTAGAATAACATGACCTGTAAAGTACCAAAACTCACAGTCATCACATTGAGTGCATGGCTAAACTCCTAAATTTCGATAACACCATTCCTCTTTTCGTCAAGAAGATCAAAAAGCCTGAGAGAAAATGATGGAATAAATTAAACGTGAAGTGAAGACTCTACTCTACTTGAATTATCAGATTGTGATTAAAGACAGATTATGAGTTAGGTTACACTGAAATTGAGATTCCACCTGAATAGGTATAACACATGACAGATATACTGTATGTGTAGGCATAGTGTTAATGATCACATTTATTTTACGCTTCGCGCTGCATCAACATACCTCTTTACTTATTCTCCTATCTAATTTTAAGATCCTTTTTTTGAAGTTCAATGACAATAATGAAAAGTTTAAGGTAGTCAAAACATGAGCTTTGTGGCTCTTACATGAGGTTTAAGATTAGGTGTGTGCCTGTACAAATCTAGTTCACTTTTGAAAACAATGTAGCCAACCCATTTTTATTTATCTTCTCAAAATTTTTGAGTTTCATTTGTCCAGCTTAGGATCTTAATAAGCAAGAGCAACTCTATTTTTTATAGTACTAATACTAACAATAATTTACGATAAACCCATAATAAAACAAAATCATTTATCCCTTGTGTATTTTAAAAGTGTACAATACGTTTAAAAATAACATTAACCAAATTTACAAACACTTATTTTTAACACTAATCAAGTAAACGGTGGATTGCATCTGAAAAAACACGAGAACTTAAAAAAAGGTATTTGCTGTGCGGACACCTGGTGCATGGTGTCCGCACAGCGCGAACCAATTTTATTTTTTTTAAGTGCTAACAATAATCTAAGATTTAGCATAACAAAATCATTTCTATCTTGTATATTTTAAAAGTGTATATATGTAAATTTTTATTGTAATTGCAAATTCAAAAACACTTATTTTTAACACTAATCAAGTAAACGGTGGATTGCCTCTGAAAAAAGCACGATAACTTAAAAAAGAATAAAGAAAGAAAAAATGGTCTGTGCTGCGCGGACACTGGAGTTCGCATGTGTCTGCACTATGCAGACACTGGGCATTTGGTGTCCGCGCACTAGGCATTTGGTGAATTTTTTTTATACAGTGCTTCCATGCAGTGTGGAATTATTATTATTATTATTATTATTATTATTATTATTATTATTAAATACAGTGGTTCCACGTAGCGCAGAGAGTGCGCAAAGAACAGTGTCCGGGATGTGCGGACACTCCCGACCGCGCTGCGTCGACTGTATTTTTTTTGTTTATTTATTAATTTTTTAACCCACACCCATGTGTTCTATGTACTGTTTACCGATTCCATGGTGCGCGAAGATGGATGTCTCCGTGCACCACGGAGACCAATTTCGTTCTTTTGCTCGACACTCTATTCGATGAGCGAAGGAAAATCACGAAAAGTATATCATCACACATTGACGGATCTGTACCTGTTACTTTGTGTTGTATATGTCAACATAAGAAAAGTGTCCCGCTGGACTGGAATGAATGGGTGTGTCTGTTGGAGAAAAACTGTTAACTTCCAACATACACGATACTTCAACACATACACGAAAATCAGAATTCCCTTTCGGGGGTGTTGTCCCCAAGCCCCCACGAGGGAGGCAGAGAAATAAGAAGAGTCAACAATTGTGGGTACGAGAAAGTCCATATTACCCGTTTGTTTTAAAGCTTCATGAATGGATAGTGGAAGATGGATATAGATAATATGGGGATAAAAAAGGCCTCATAAATGAACAGTAAATGGTGGATTGTATCTTAAAGCAGGAATACAATTCAATGGTAGATTCCGTTTTTGTTTTTCTCCTTTTATTTCAGAGAAGAGTTAATAAGTGCAATTGAGATTGTTGTCTTTTTTGTCTTTTCGTAGTCAACAATTATGTGGTTGTTTCATTTTTGGCATTTCTCCATTTAGGAGTGGGCAAAAACCGACCGAACCCGACTAAACCGACTCGATCGGGTTGGGTTGATTTTTTTTTTCATTTTTTGATTGGGTTCAGGTTCTGGCCAATCCGAGTGGGTCGGGTTATAGGTTAACCCGCCCAACCCGACCCGCTATTAAAAAAAAAAAAAAGAGTACCCATTTTCTGTAACCCTACTTCAACTAAACCTGGATTCATTTTCCCTCAAATCAAATGCACAGCCGACTTCTCTCTTCTTTCTTCATATTTTGCCCTTTTTTTTCTCTTTTTTCCAGCTTCCATCAGCGTCCAAACTCCAAAGGCTAAGTGAGCTCTCCAAGATAAGTTACTAAGTTTTTTTTTCGGCTTGTGTAATTAATAGTTAATACTTATTAGTTAATTTTCTACGATGGTTTCAATTGGATCTGAAGGGTGTTCTTGAAATTCGAGATTTTGGCTATTGATTTGAAGAACTGTTTGGTAATGTTGGTATTGGATGATGCATTATAAAATAAATAAAAATTGATTTTTTTTTTTGGGAAATTAATTATGGATCATGTGATTGGGGCCGAGTTTAAGCTTGGGAGAAAGATTGGTAATGGATCTTTTGGAAAGCTTTATTTGGGTAATTTTGATTTTCATTTATGAACTATAAATTGAATTTTTTAGGAGGTGTGACGTTGTTTGAAATAATTTTATTTTAGCCAATTTTAGGAGCAAATATACAAACTGGAGAAGAAGTTGCTGTGAAGCTGGTGTAGTTCTGTAATTCTGTGAATTTAAGTTTTTATTAGGAATAAATTTTTTAATTATGCATTTATGAGTCTTACATTGATCGTTTTGAATAACTGTACTATTTATTGCGAACCAAAAATGAGCAGTATTTAATCTTAAAGGGCGATGATTGATGAATGACGAGCTTCTAGTGGTCTATCTACCTTTAGAAATTCCATTTGGTGGTTAATCAACACCTTTATTTTTTATTGTTTACCTATTAGGAATGAGTATTTGTATTTGTATTTACTAAGCTAGTTCATTTGTCAAGTTTTTAGCTATTAATGACACCTGTCACCAAATCTCTCAAGTTCAAACAAATAGATATACTTCTTTGACATCAGTTTGTGCATTGATTTGTGTCAAGCTTCACTTTCTGCACCTTTTCTTTAAATTTGACATCAGTTTGTACATTGTATGACTATATTAATGTTACTACAAATCAAAAAATTGGATGATTTTAATCTTTGTGAGACAAGTTGTCCCGAACCGATCAACCCAACTCAATCTGACCGACACATAATTGGGTTAGGTTGGGTTGTGTTTCAACATTTACATGGGTTGGGTTGGGTTGAATTTTTATCAAACCAATAATGTTGGGTTGGTTTGAGTTGGGGCAAAAACAAACCTAACCCAACCCACGTCCACCCCTATCTCCAGTCAACAATTGTAGGTAAGAGGAAGTTCATAGTACCCTTTTTGTTTTGAAGATGCATGGATGAGCAGTTGATGGTTAGGGATAAGATGGAGATAAAAAAATGTTTCACAAAATGAACAGTAAATGGTGGATTGCCTCTTTTAAGATAGTAGGGATTCTCATTGTTTCTTTAATCTTTCTCATTATTTTTTCCTTCTTTTATGAAAAAGAAAGATCAATTTGTAAATAACATTTCTTATGAGATTTTCATTTTCTTCTCTTCATAGTTTCCACCAATTTCTCTAACTTATTAGCTTTCTACTTATTTGAACATATTGATAATACTAGATATAAGAGTTTTTTTCTTCAAAAAATATTAAAATATAATAATTCTGTTTTGGCACTTTAGTTTTATTTTTTAATTTTGGTGAATTATACCTTTTATATTTTTTAGAAAATATTGAAAATATAATTTTGTTACTATGTTATCATTTGATTATTTAAGCAACCGTTCAGAAGGCTGCAATACGTTATATGCAACTTTTTTCTAAAATTAATGTTTTTAAAAATCAAATGAATTTTAGTGATGTAAAGAAGCCTAGTCGAGCCGAAAAATCTAGGCTGAGGCTCACTTTGTTTTTTTGGGAAATTTGTAGCCTTCTAAACTTTTGCAATTGTGGTTATGCTTATTTTACATCATATTTATAACAAGAAAATATATCCATTTGTACAAATTTTAATTGATGTAACAATGACTTATTTTAAAGGCTTCAGTAGCTGAAGCTGTTTATGTTGTGGGCGGCTTCGACTACCTTTTTGTTTTACAAGCAACTAGAGCTGCCTTTTTTTTTTTGTTTACTATCAACATTTTTTGCAGGCAACTTTTTTCAAATAACATGAGACATTTTGGCGCCCGTGTTTGTGACTTGTCAAGGGCCGATCGATCGATGTAGCTCGATCAGTCACACGGGTTGACTTAGGTCGGGCCTCAGTTTTTTCGAACCACCCAAGTCATCGAGCTAAATTGACATCCCTAATGAATTCTATAAATGTTCATACTTTTTTTAAAAAAAAGAAAAAAAAAGCACCTTCCTTGATTATATAAAAAGCATGTCCACTTAAAATCATTGAGTTATTAAAAAAAAAAATGAAACGAAAAATAGCTGAAAATAAAGTAAGAAATCTCAATGTGTGTTTGATTTGTTTTATTCAAGTTATTTTCAATTTTCTGTTTTGTAAAACACTTTGCACTTGTTTGATTTGATATTTTTAAAAATATATTTTCGAAAACAAGAATAAACTTATGATATAAAAATCAAAACATCTGTTTGTTAGCGATTTCAAAATCAAAAACACTCAAAAAAGGAGAAATAAGTATTTAACTAAAAATTTATTTAAATCAAGATTTTTAAAAATAAAAACTCTAAAAACATAAAATTCTAAAAATAAAAAATATGAAAATTTAAATTTTTACAAAAATGCAAAAAAAAAAAAAAAATTATTAGCAATTTAAATATTTTTTTTATTTAACTAAAAATAGTTAAAAAATTCTTGTTCTACATTATTATTTTTTATTTTCTATGTTTTATCAAATCAATTTATTATTTGATTTCATTTTTTCTTTATAACAAGTAAAAATATAAGATTTATCAACTTTATAATGTATAGATGGTATGATAATATATTAACATAAATTATTTTATTTTTTAATTAATGAAATTAATAACATAAAATATATTGACAAAATTTTAAACAAGACGTGTGTTTGAATCTCAAATTAGAAATTTGCAAATAAGTTCGGTGTACATTAAAATTTTCATTTTCATTTTCATTTTTTTACTATTTCAATCAAACATTATTAAATAAAATAATATTTTTCATGATATTAATAATTTTTCTTTTTTCAACCAAACATCCATCCACGGATGCATTCTTCAAACAACGTGACACACCCTAACTCGTAAAAATTGAAAATCTTCGAACTGTACCTTACCATAAAATCTTGGAGTCGACTCAGAGTTGGGCAAAGCGAAAAAGATGCGTTGGTCTCCATTCTTTTGGATCCCTATTTGCTTAGCTCTTCTCTCAATCTTCATGTTAAGAATTTTCCCTTTCAATTCTCCACACAATCAACCTAAAGAGGTAAAAATTTGTTTCCATTTCTATATTTATCATCTTTGCCGTATTGTAATCTATTGGATCCTCACCAGTGTCTTCTTTCAGAAACTTTTCACTGTGGAAGAAATTGCTCTATTCAATGGCACCGATCCTCAATTGCCTATTCTTCTTGGCATTCTTGGGTATTGCTCTTTGATTTTTATAATTATTCACATGCATTTTCTTCTGGATAGTTCTAAAAGCTTCTTTTTTAATAAATCTCGTTTTTCTATCAGGTCAGTGTTTGATGTAACTAAAGGCAAAAGCCATTACGGTGCCGGAGGAGGTTATAACCATTTTGCGGGAAGGTCCGTTCTCCTTTCTCTACATGTTTGTTTGGATATTATCATTAAAGCATGTTAAGCTTAGTTTATATAATTAACTTTTTAAGTAAAATTGCTTATTAAGTGAAAAAGTAAGTTCCCGGATATAACTTATATGAAACTATTGTATGATAATTAAGCTACACTCAGCATAGCCCACAACCCCATCGGGCACAAAAGTGGACATACATTTAATTTCATGAAAACAACTCTGAGACAACAGTCTCAAGAGGAGATTATCAAATTGGGAATGATAGATATCTACAACCAACTTGAGGGGAGTGTAGAAATTCGAGTCATAATTGTGGCTTGTTGGAATTGATAAAATCAGACATTTTGCCTAAATGTTGCATAGAATCAGCAGAGTTCTTTAATTCGTGTTATTTTGGTTTCTTGATTTTATACTTCTAAATTATGTAATATCTCTACGATTCTTCTTCTTTTTTTGTTGATTGTATAATTGTAAAATAGCTTAAAATAGTTGTCCGCTTTTCCTTTCAATACTATTTAACTTTTCTGATTCAATGCAAGATAGTTTCTTTTTTTTTTTTTTTCCAAAAAATGAACAAGTATGTTACATTCACAATGTAGAATCTACAAGTCCTTTTAAGAAGCATATTGAGCATTTGTTTAAAAATTGTTTTAAGTGCTGAATATTAAGACCATGGCGGTCTTTATAGTTTTTATTGAAAATATACGATAGTCGGTTAGTCACAGATCATGTACATGAGTAGAAACTCTACTTTCACAACTCATATTTATCATATATAATTCATGCTAACAATTGCTCTCTATTGTTAGATAGCATTTCACTATAGAAATATGCTGAAGACTTTCTACGGGCATTCATTTGGACATGATATATGTATTAAGTAGTTAAAGACCTGTCTTAATTTACACAAGCTAGGTCGTGCTTACTTCATGACTTTGATACGTACGAGTTTAATATCAATCCATTTGTTTTAACTTCCTTTGATTGGCTACAAATGCATGTTGACATTGTCCGCAGTGCTACCTATTAATACTACTTGAGAACTTGATATAAATTTGTCGGTAACATTTTCTGAAATATCATTGATTCTGATATTCATTTGATGTAAGAAAAGATATGATGATTCTGTCAAGGTACAGAAAATAGTGAGATTGTTATCTCCTTTTTGGCATTGTAATATTTGAAACCATGATTTTCTCAGGGATGCTTCCCGTGCATTTGTTTCGGGAAATTTTACAGGTATAGATTCTATTTCGGTTTTACCCTTTCAAATAATACCTCTAAGATTAGACTTTTTCCTTCTCATTTATATCCCCTGCAACTTTATTTCCTATTTTTTCCTTGTACAAAAAGGTGTAGTTGTGATTTATTAGATGAAATTGGTGTTTTATGGCAGGGTTTTAGGATTAGCTTTAAGAAAGAGGCATTTATTTGTTTTCAAAAAAGAAAGAATTAGTTACAAAGGCCAAGAAAGAATATGATGGATAGAGTAATTTATGCTTCTTGTTTATAATATGTTAGAAATAGGAAGGAAGCCCATAAATTCTTAGCATCTACCTTGAGGGTCTGCAAGAGGAGGAGAAAGCATTCTCTCATAATAGGTTGCTATAAGGATTATCACAATATCGGTTGTTACCTCAATATCCCTTAGCAGTAGTCTCTATTTATTCACCCCAAGAATGAACTATCCTTTGTTTTACAGGATGGATTTAATTAACACAGTTAGACAAGGAAGCAAAGACCGGCATATGAAAAAGAAACAAAATTTAAATCTTGTTCCTATTTCTTCTGCTCCTCCTTTATTTAAATTCTACTTTTTTGAGCATGCATATCGAATTCTCCTATCCTTTCCCATTTCTGTCAATGGAAACAGTGTGCTAGATTTGAGGCATTCTCATGCATTTGAATTAATTTATTGAATAATTATCCTTGTGCAACAGCCATTATGTGGACGGAGAAAAACGTCCAATTTGGAAGTCTAGAGCTAAATCATACGTCCTGCATTGGGAATTGTCTATGGTAGTTCATCATGTCTTGGCTATCTCTAATGTATTGGCTGTCAGCTTTTAGTCATGGTTTTGCTTAATTGGTGGTATTTCATAATTGTTCTTGAAATTACGAGGTTCTATCCAATTACACCTAGAGAGGGGGTGAATTGGTGATTATGCGGAAATAACAAACTAATAATTAAATAGAAACAAGTCACTTTTAATTGTCTTAGATGGTTAATCAATCAATTCAATTTTTCTATGTTGAACTGCCGCAGTTATATGAAAACAGTAAATAACACATAGAATGATCACGGAGAAACCTCAACCGGGTAAAAACTCCGAACACTTTACCAGTCAAAAATCCACTATAAACGAATTTGAACTTAGAGTCCATCAGATACGACTACCATTAGTACTTTCTAATCTCCTGACTGCAAATCTTACCGTCCTTTTGGATTGTGTGCCCCTGCACCAACTCCCAGCTGCAATTTTCAAAACCCTCTTGGATTGCGTGCTCCTACACCAACTTTCGACTTTTTGAATTCGTGTATCTCGAGTGGATCAACGAAGAACTCCATGTTCTTCAACCACTGGAGCTCTTGTCACCTTCCCTTGATCTTCAAAACTCTGCTAAATGTTTAGGAAGTAAGCAGTTTGGTATTTGGATTAAGTGGATTTGATGTTTTCACTGTCAAGAACAAATCAAACAATGAAGGTTGAAAGCTATAGATGAATTTGATGAAGTAGTATATGTTCTCTCAATGTTCAACCTTCAGAAAAAATCGTTCAACGATGTGCTAGTATTTATACGGTAGGTTTAGGATTGAATGATCCGGTTACAAAGCCTTAAAAATACAAATTAAAACTTTTCGGATGACACCGTCGCTCGTGCGAGAGCTTAGCGACAAGCGAGCGACAGGTTGTCGCTCTAGCGAAGGTAAGGCGGTAGGCGAGCGACGATATTTCTGTTTCTGCCACTCGAGCTAAGTCAGGGCAAAAGTTTAGCGAATTTGCAGCGCCGTTTTTTCCTTCTTTCCATCTTCGAACCTTAGACCTAATACAACTCAACTTATAATATTTGCAACTTACTCCTTGACTTTTATATCATATTAAATCTAGTCATTTTTGTTCACAGACTTGTCAATTACATTAAAAACCTAATAAGCTCCCCCTTTGACATTCTGTGATAAAACTACAAATTTAAAGTCAAGGTAGTAAAAGTACATGTACAAAAACAAAACATACACAGTACACATTTTTTTGGACAAAACTAACCTCAAAATTAGAGTCACATATTTGACTAATGCTTAACAAATTAGACTTTAAACATTTCACATAAGTCACATCTGAGATACAGGTAATCCAGATATATTAACGGTACCTTTATCTAGGATAGGTGCAGTAGCCCCGTCTCCAAAAGTAACCATACCGTCATTTCAATCATCAAGAGTAGAAAATAAGGCTAAATTACCACGTCTAAAACATGCACTGTCAAGATACTACATAGAGTTATTTTGAGTTTTAAGTGCAACGTGGGCAACATAGCAATTCAATTGTTCATTAGACTTAGGAAGATCATTTTTCTTAATCAAAACCTTCTTAGAAGCAAAAGCAATTCTAGTTAACCGAGTTATCATCACAGTTAAATGGCTAACTTGATTGGCGAGGAAGTTAACCTTGTTCGAGATCTCCTGACTTCTACTTCTAGTATCAAGTTTATGACACCTAGGTCTTATGTGTTCCAGTGCACCACAATTTTAACAAGTGGGAATAAACCTAGGTTCAAAACGACGATGGGTTCTACGTTGTCTAGTAGGCCTCGATCCTAAAACATTCTTACCCTTGGGTTCAGAATTCGCAATATTCCTAACTTTGTTGGTGGCTGAGACAAACGTGGTCTTGGATGTACTAGCAAGGGTATTACTATTTTAAACGTATCTTAGATCGTGTCTAGTTCCAGCAGGCTTGTTTATCCCTAACAGATTATCAAGTTTCTGAGTACCATTCATGAAGGAATGAAGTTGAGTATTAGATTTTTTTTAGGTCACTTGTTAAGGATTTAACTTTAGCTTCTAAGGCCATCTCAAGTGCTGCACCATTTTGCACCAAATCTTGCACCATACTAAAATTCATCTCCAATCATTACACCAAAACTTACACCAAATGAACAATGTTTAATTATTTTCTTCTGTTTTTTATTCTTAGTAATTTATTTATTCGGAATATTATTTATTTATTTATTTTAGAAATATATAAATTACTAAATAAATAATTACGTTAAATTAAGGAAAATGTTAAATTCATTAATAAATATACAATTAAAACATATTAAATTACTAAATATGAAGTCGAAATATCATTACTAGATTAATGTAAGTATGCGGTTATTATAATATATTGCGTGTTAAATCTAAATAATAGTGTTAGTTATATTTTAAATTTTTTATTCTTATTTTAATTAATTGAGTAATTATTATTTTTAACATTTAAAATTTATTTTAAATAATAATAATAATTGTATTAAAATTATATAATACAAATTACACAAATACTCTCAAATAATTCTTTTCACAAATAAAATGAGAGACAAATTAGACTTTGCACCACTTTGGTGCAAAGTATGGTGCTCCATTGGAGCACCTTTGCACCAAAATTTGATGCAATGGGGTCTCCATTGGAGATGCCCTAAGGTATTAAAGTTTGTGAATAGTCCCTCATTCTTTTATTCATTTTTAATCATACATTTATCAATAAATAATATTTTTTATCATATCAATAATTTTTCCTCTTTTTTAATCACACATTCTCTATCAATCTATTATTCCAGAATATATTCTTCGAAAATAATGTAATCCAAACATGCCATAAAGTGCGGAAATGGTTGTGCTAATGTACACAGCGATCTATGTGTAGATGAGACATCGATATATAATTGGATTAGAGTTTTTTCAATCAAATAAAAAAAAAAAAATCTTCCTCTATCTCTTCTTGACACTTCATATGTATATAAATTATTACATACCTTCGCTGTATACAAGTAACATTATTCAAGTGGAAAACTTTTTTTTTTTTATCTGATTGAATAAATCCAACTCAATCATCTAATATCATGTGTATGTACACTAATCTATAAGTGTCGATGCACGTGTATCACGATCGATAATTAAATATAGAAAGCGTGTAATTGCAAATGACACGTTTTCAATTAAATAGTTGATAAATAAATAAAATCTAATCTTTAGTATGATTATTACTACTCATATTTCATAAATGTTCCAAGTATGAGGAGTCTAAACATAGTAAGCAAGCAATAAACTTCGATTTCCATGCAATTGTGGTTGATTATAGGAAGAAACAAAACATACAAAAATCTTAATACAGAAGCAAAGAAATAATAGGATCGATTGATAAACTATTGTTAGCCAACTATCACAAAATGAGGACCAACTCTAGAAAAAGACTATAATTTGGGGATCCAAGAAAGAAATTGTTAGGGAGATGCGAATAGCACGGAAGTGTTTTAACTTTTAACTGTATTCTCCATTTAATCTGCTCATCCATTTGAAGAGAGACAAAACTCATATCTTCTCTCTGGAAAGCTTTTGATTTCGGCTCTGTAAATTTTGATTCTTTATTAAACGAAGAAAGAATCGGACATGAACGACAAGGCATCCGTTTCCAAAGAGCTCAATGCCAAACATACAAGGGTAATCTGGCTTCCACAAATCTTTCCTTTTTTAGAAAAACAAAATTGGTTCGGTCATCTATTCATTTTCAACTATGTCTTTAATCTTCAGAAATTCACCTTCTTTTAGGCACATGGAAACCCTCTTAATTCTGGTCTGGGAAATTATATATTCATTAGGTTACAATGAGATTACAATGATTGAGTTCGTAACAAAGGTCACTTTTTAAAATGCTATAATTGAGTATTATACATTGGTCATTGAATTTGTTGCTTCTCAATGAATTTCCCTGCTTTGCAACACGCCGATTGACTTGGTTTTTATTGTTTTCGAAATCTCGTTCAACTTAAGTGGCTGACTTAATTGTTCGGACTTATCTTTAAGATTGTTTTTTCATAGCTTTAATTATGGTTTTCATGACTGAATTGCATATTTTTAACAGTGTTGAAAATTATTTCAGATATTGGAGAGTCTTTTTAAGCTGCCTGAGAATAGGGAATGTGCAGATTGCCAGAGCAAGTATGTTTGTAGTATCCAAGTTTTTACATAAGCTATATATTCTAGATTGATCATGTACTATGTTCCTTGGCTTGTGAGGATGTATGATACCTTGCACATGGAGGTCTAGTGTCAAACTTTGCTATTTCAGAGTTGTTCAAAGCAAAGTTTTGGGCTTATTTACTAGTTCATCGGGTAACACCATCTTATTTTTAATTCATTCTCTGGAGGACGTGATTGTAAATTTTTCAGGGCTCCACGATGGGCAAGTATCAACCTCGGAATATTTATTTGCATGCAATGTTCAGGAATTCATCGGAGTCTTGGAGTACATATATCAAAGGTTTGCGTGCTGCACACACCTGTCATTTTCCTTCATCAATTTTCTCTTTTTTCCTTGGAATTGATGGTTGTGTCAGTTATTACTCTTAAAGCTTCCAGTATCGTTAAAGACAATATTTTGTTTAAACATCATAAGACTGTCAATAATTAGAGTTCATGTTAGGCATATTGATGGGAATCCTGATAGTACTTTATATTATTCTTGAGTTGTTTTCCTACTTAAATTAAGTTACTTGAAACATATGGCTTATGCATTGTAGTATTTACACTTGATCATTGAATAAACTGAGATTTCTCCCTCTAATTCTCTCTATTTTCTCCTCTTCTTCTCTTTCTCCTCTCCTTTCTCTTCTCTTCTTCCCGTTCTACAAGTCTCATTCTTGTTCAGTGAGTTCTTCATCACATATGTTCCCAACCAGGTTGGGACTTCAATTTCTCTGCATCAATGAGGCAGCTGCTAAGGGTCCTTTTGATTGTGTTTCAGTTTTCAGTTTTGAATTCATTTTCAATTTTCTGTTTTGAGTGTCTATTTCAAAATTTTTAAAAACGTATTTCGTTTGTCATTTTGAAAAATTATTTCTCAAAACAGAAAACAAGAAATACGGTTGTTTGAAATTTTGAAAAAAGATAAAATTGTTTTATTACATTGTATTCCATTCCATGAAATTTGATTATTCAATAAAATAAAATAATTTTACGTTAATAAATTATCAAGTAATATATGCATTTTAAAGGTGGTGAATTTTACAATAATTTTTCTCAATACAAAAATGAAATAAAAATAAATAATAAATTGAGTTAAAAATATAGGAAATGAAAATAAAAATTAACGACGTGGATTGAAAATATTTTTATTTTGTTGTCGTTAATTTTTATTTTGTTGTTTAAATTATATTTTTAGAAATTTTATGTAAATAATCATTGAAAACTTAAACTATTTTTATTTTTTATTTTTCTAGAAACTTTTATAATTTTATTTTTTATATTTTTTAGAATTTATTTTTTCAAAATTCTTATTTTTCATTTTTTAGAATTTATCAAATTTTTTTAATTTATTTTTTTGGAATTTTATTTTTAAGAAATTTAAAAATGTATTTGTTAGAATTTTATATATTTATTTTTAAAAATTTATAATTTATAAAAATAAAATTTTATTTAAACGTTCGTTTTCCATGATTTGAGTACTATTAGAATTTTCACTGACAAAAATACTTTTTAAGTTTTATGTTATAAGTTTAACATTGTTTTCGAAAATACATTTTCAGAAATACTAAACCAAAAACAGTGTGTAGCAAAATTGAATTGAAAATAGCAAACCAAATGCACCCTAATTTGTTTCAACTAAGAAAGCCTTAAACTAAAGTTTTTGAATTTGGCTGCACAAGTTTCGCCGTCTTTTCAATGAAGTGAATGTGTGATTTTAAAATGATTCAAATTGAACCTGAAGTGAATCCTAACTTTTTGCACTAAAACTTGATGCCAGACTATTCATCTTAATGATTTGAGTTGATGATGGAGTATATTGATCTGAAATTTACAATTAGGTGAAAAACTATTTCTATTATAATAATTTAACCAGGTTTCCATCCCCAATGGCACTTTATTTTTTTCACTATACACTTTTGTGCATTGTGAAGAGTACAGAAATGTGATGCTCTTTTCATGTGTGGATCTATTTGCTGTCTAATGACTTTGAATGTCTGTATTTCTATTCTTCTTTCTTCATGTTGTTAATTGTTGCCTTCTAAATAGGTGAGGTCTACAACTCTAGATACATGGCTACCAGAGCAGGTTGCTTTCATGCAATGTAAGTCTCTCCTGAATAAGTGTGTGTTTGTGCGTGCACCTTGATCTATATTTATCTTTCTCATGTCTCAGTGGTTAGCCAGAGCAAAATGTACCTGTTGACTAGATGATTGTGTTTGGTTAGTTTATTGAACAAGCTCAGAATTTGTGTCCATTCTTGTTCCTTATTTTTCTATAAATGAATGAGCAATTTGTGAATAGCTGACTTTTTAGAAGAAAATATTTGCACAATGAGCCAAGAACAATGAGCATATAATGCACTCCAATCAATGGACGATCAGTGGAAGGAAAGGAAAGGATAGGCAAGGAGAACTCGTATTCAGAAGCTTATTTCCTGAGGATTCCTCCCAATTTTCCATGCTATATATATATATATATATATATTTAATAGATTTTGGGGCTTTTAGTGCAACTTTTGAATTAGAACCATTCTTGATCTATTCTTTTGTTTGTGCAGCCACAAGTAATGAGAAGTCCAACAGATACTGGGAAGCAGAACTGCCGCCGAATTTTGACAGAAACCCAATTGAAAAATTTATTCATTCCAAGTAACTACTTTCTTGTTATTATATATTTACAAGCACAAGTGATGTAGAACATGATTCTCCTTTTCTCTTAGCTTTAGTAAATTAGTTGTCGTTTTCAGGTACGTGGACAAGAAATGGGCTTCTAAAACTACCGTACAACCAATGCCTGTAGTAGGCCAAAAGGGTTATAGTCCTGAAAGATCTGTAGGCGTGTCCAGAAGTGGAATTCCAAAGAAAGCAAGAAAATATTCTCTGGAGGAAGAAGCTTTTAGCAATAACATGCCACATATTGCTTCTACAACAAGAGCTCGTGGGGTAATGCTCCTAGTTTGTTCAGCTATTACATATCAATTTCTAGACTGATCTTAAGTCGTCCACTATGCTTGGTGTGTGTGATGAGCCTCCATGACTGTTAAAGTGTAGAGTATTGAAATGACAACAAAGGTTCTAGTCTAAATTTTGAACTTCTGTTTTTTTCCCCTCAAGTACTTAGTCCATCTTTGACGTAAACAAAATTAAATGATAAGTAGAATAATGTTCAACGAGAGAGTAACAAGTCCTAAAGAAGCCATAGCACAAATAATGCAGCATATTACGTAGTTTAGATAAAATTAGAAAATGTCAGACATGCTACGTAAAACTGCACCGATTGCCATCTGATGATCTGCAGCCTTATGATAGCACAAACCAGACAGTTAACCTAAGACAAGCTATCAGCTTTTCCACTTTGATATCACCTCCCTCTATATGATTTCTATTCATTATTTAATTTACTTTTGTGATGTGTTTAGACCATTTTCGACCATTCTAGTTATAAACCAGGAAAATGCTGAAAGTATTGACCCCATATTTCTATTTTGACAGGGTTCATTGGATTTGATGAATGACAACATGTTAGTTCCACCAAAGGTGACCATTTCCGAACAAAGTACATCTCGTAAAAGCGTTGATACTGCAACAGATCTCTTCAGTCTGCTCTATGTTTCGGATGCACAACAGGATCGCACTGTTGTACCTCCATCACGCTGGGCTACTTTTGATTGTAAGATACTATTTTCAATGTAGGGTTTTTTTTTAAATATCTTAGTTTTCCAAGAGTACTGGTAAGACCCCTAAGCAAACTAATAGGCATCGTAGTTACCAGGAATGCTACATTTATTGGGCAAGGTCTCAGTCTTTTTGTTAGTAAGAGACACGCACCAAAAAAAAAAAGAAAAAAAAAAAGGAGCAACACGTGACTTAATGCTCACATACAAAACGATTGCAGCTATGCTTCTGTCTTTGGATAGCTGCTTCAATATAGACTAATGTTGATATGGATAGGTATCATTTAGATTGTATAGCGGGTAATTTACTTTTGAAGATTACCTGTGATTTATACCTTGATATGGATTTAGGAGCCAATGCATTCAATAGAGGAAGAGATGTATTTGATCGCTAAGAACTTCTGTACTGAGAATTTTCAGTTGGTGAGAAAACAATGGGAAGGATGGTACTCATGTAAAAGGTATGCCTTATAAGACGACTTGTTTACATGCCATTCACCTTTCGCCATATGAACGAATATAATCTATGACAAATTACATCTTTGTGTTCCCCACCAATGAGGATTGCTTACACACACACACACACACACTGGTCATATCTTCTTGATTGGCATCATTATTGAATTATCTCCTCTTTGCTTTTATGGACAGTTCTTTATTCCTTGTTTTTCGTTTTGGCTCTATGATGCAGGTTCTTGATTGACCAACACGTTCTTGATCTTACCGTCATCCATTTACAAATACCAGTCTATCTGTGAAAAGCACTGTTGGAATGTCAATTAATTGAGTTCTTAAATAATCTCTTAGTTCTGGAATTCGCTCTGCCACTCGTGTTTGCCTCTAGCTTTTGGTTTGTTTTGTCTTGTTAATAATATGATATATGGCCTGGACCATTAATTCATTTAAAAGCACAGAAAACCTTGTATATATGTATAAGCTCTGAGGGTAAAAAGGGGTATGGCATGTACATTCTTTAGCTTCTGTCATTTTTTAATATTTAAAGCACGTTTGGAAGTGTTTATAAACGATTTTGTTTATAAATAGATAGAAAATAATGGCATGTGGATAAGTGGTTAGTTCTTGTCGGAATCTCGTGCGGATAAAAAAGTGATTTAAACATAGGGCCTCAGGAATCTTGCACCAGTCTAAATCAGATAAACATCGAATTACTGAATTGAAGGCACACAGCTTATAAGAAAAATAAGACACAGATTAATAAGCTTGATTTATAATTTATCGTATCCACAAGAAGAACCACAAGGAGATAATAATAATAATAATAACATGGGCGTGGACTTGCTTTTTTGAGTCTCGGGCAACTGCGGAAATCAAGTACTGAAGCGTAGGGGGTTGAATGGGGAGTAATTGAGAAATGGATTGGATTGTGTTTGAATCAGGTTTTGAAAGTAGAGTTTGCAGTTAAACTTGGTAAAAGAATATATTGATTAGCTTTTCATTACAGTTACAATGAAGGTGAAGTGAAATTTATACAAGAAAAGAATATTCTAGATCTTTAATCTTAGCTGTACAAGTGTGAAAAAGGGATCAATGGTGATCCATAAATTAAGGATCAGCACAGGGTGGTCCAGCAACAAGAAGGAGAGAGAGCTGAGTAAATTCTGGTGCAATTGATTTTTGGAAACCGTGAGTGTGCCATCTTTGCACTTAGTTGATTAATTCAGCTGTAAGTTCTAACATCCTCCCTCAAGCTGGAGGGGATATTGACACTCCAAGCTTGTCCTTCAGATAAGCAAATCTTGAGTGTGAGACACCTTTAGTCATCAAGTCGGCAATTTGATCTGCAGTAGGAACATATTTCACTTCCAGTTCTTTTGCAAGAACTTTATCCCTTATGAAGTGGACATCTAGTTCTATGTGCTTTGTTCTAGCATGAAATACAGGATTGGCTGCCAATGCTCCAGCACTGAGGTTGTCGCACTAAATAATTGAATGTGAGGTTGATTGTAAGTTGAGTTCTTTAAACAGGGACTGTATCCATGCTATTTCAGATGCAGCAGAGGCAAGAGCTCTGTATTCTGCTTCCGTGCTTGATCTTGCGACAACGTGTTGCTTCTTAGACGACCAAGATACTAGGTTGTCTCCTAGATAAATACAATTGGCTGCCACTGATCTTCTATCATTAGGGCAAGATACCCAATCTGCATCCGAGTAACCAGTTATCATTAGATTATCGCTTCTTTTGATACATGGTCCTTGATTGATTGTGCCTTTTAGGTATCTTAAGACTCTCTTCATTGTTTGCCAATGTACTGATGTTGGTTCCTGCAAGAATTGGCTGTTTATTGACGGCAAAGGTTATGTTTGGCCTTGTATGTGACAGATATTGGAGACCTCCAACAACACTCCTGTAGACTGAATGATTTTTTAAGGCTTCACCTTCGGTCTTAGACATTGTTTTTCCAACAGCACTAGGAGTAGGACATGGTTTGATGTTCTGAAAATCAAATCTTTTGAGTAACTCTGATATATACTGTGATTGGGTGAGATGAATCCCTGCATTATGCCTGTGAACTTCTATGCCTAGGAATGATGAAGCTCGCCCATATCTTTGAGTGCAAATTTCCCGTGGAGTTTATTTATGAAGTTATGCAGTAGATCACTATTGTTGCCAGTGATTATTATATCATCCGCGTAAACAAGTATGAAAATGATATCCTTTTCTGTTGTGAAGTAAAAGAGTGAATAGTCTGCTCTTGATTGTTCGAACTTCCAGTCAGTTAGTGTGTTTTTCAACTTGTCATACCAAGCTATTGGTGCTTGCTTGAGTCCATACAAAGCTTTATCAAGTTTGCAGATGTGTTTGGGTTTTGTTTTATCAATAAAACATTCTGGTTGGTGCATATAGACGGTTTCCTCCAATTCACCATTGAGGAATGCATTGTTGATATCAACTTGCCTTATTTTCCAATCATTTGAGACTGCAAGAGTGAGAATGATTTTCAGCGTAGATGTCTTCAATACTGGACTGAAAGTCTCATAGAAATCAACCCCTAGAGTTTGGTGAAAACCCTTTACAACTAACCTTGTTTTGAATATTTGGAATGATCCATCAGAATTTTGTTTTAACCTAAACACCCATTTGTTTTCCACTATGTTGTAAGATGGAGATGGAGGTACTAGCTTCCATGTTTTATTTCTGATCAGTGCATTGTATTCCTCAATCATTGCTTCCTTCCAATTTTCATCCTTCCAGGCTTGAGTAGGATTTTCAGGTTCAATTCCACTTAGTTTACTTACAACTGCCTAACTGGATAAGGCTTTAGGTTTGAAAATACCAGCCTTTGCTCTTGTTATCATGGAGTGTCCATTTCTTCCTCTTTCATCAGTGTGTTCTGATGGAACTTCTATTTCACTGATGCTTTGATCTCTTACTCCAGCATTTTCATTTTTAGTTGATTCATCATTTTGCTCAGATTCAGATTGATCATTGGAGATTTCTCTTTCAGTTGTAATGTTGAACTCATCATGAAGTAACTCTGCTGATGGTGCAGGTTCAAAAGAGGTGGCATCAGCTATTTTTTTTCTGTGTAGGGAGTGGAGTATGAAAGTGGTAACTGAGAATAGGATATAATAGTTTGTTCAGGGGACTTTGATTTATTCTTTACAAGGAAGATTGACTCAAACGGAAATTCAGACTCATTGAAGATTACATGTCTAGATAAGTATATTTTGCCAGTAGCCTAAGAAGACACACTTGACTGAGTGGAAGCTGAATTTGTGCCTTTGATAAGGTCTTAGGCAATGATAGCATGAGCACCTAAAGATTTTTAGGAATGTGTAGTCAACCCTTTTATTGTTCAGTACCTGGTAAGGAGATTTCGTTTGAAGAACTTGTGAGGGCATTCTATTAATGAGGAAGGTAGCAGCCTGAAAGGCTTCCCACCAGTATTTTAGTGGCATTTTAGCTTGAGCAAGTAAAGTCAGATCAGTTTCTACAATATGACGGTGTTTTCTTTCAACCCTTCCGTTCTGAGCTGAAGTGTGTGGGCAAGGGTGTCTAAACTCAATTCCTGATTGTGAGAGATGATTGACAGAACTTCTATATTCTCTTCCTCAATCAGATTGGATGATTTCAATTCTTTTATCAAACTTATTCTCAACAAGTTTTTGAATGAAAATGTTCAGAGAGTCTGATTTGTTTTTCATTGGATATAACCAAGTATATCGGCTAAAATCATCAATGAAGGCTATGTAGTATTTGAAGCCAGAGGTAGAGGGAATAGGTGATTGGCACCATACATCTGTGTGGATGAGTTCAAGAGGGACTTTGGCAAGTGAATTTGATGTGTTGAAAGGTAACATATGTGATTTTCCATGCTGACATGCATCACAAAAAGACTTGTGTTCATTCACTTTCAAGTTTTGATTACAATCTTTGAGTACTTGGGACAACACTTGACTAGATGGGTGTCCAAGCCTCCTGTGCCAAACATTGATCAGGGAGTTAATCACTTATGACTTTTGACTCTATTGGACTCAACTAAACACATAGAATTGCAGGAATTATTCTGATATAGTGAGTTTGGATTCTTTGACTGAGATGTAGGATAGGTATTTGGAGGTTCCAGCTGATACAACCCTTCTTTAAGCCTTTCGTGCAACATCGTTTTCCTTGTTGATTTGTCCTTAACACAACAATAGTTAGAGTGAAATTCCATAAAAATGTGATTATCAGAAGTGAGCTGTGAAACACTTATAAGGTTTTTCCTTATTTCAGGAACATGTAGCAATTTATCTAGAAGCAAATGTTTATCAGTCATGGTTGGCATTTTAGTTGTGCCTATGTGAGAAATATTAAGTTTGCTTCCATTGCCAACCATAATTCTTTCCTTACCAGAGTACTTACTAGCTTGACTGAGATGTTCTGCACTTGAGGTGACATGGTTACTGGCTCCTGTATCAGCGAACCACGCTGGATCATTCAGTGTTTCTGGTGAGGCAACAAAGGCTGATGGAGTGTTGTTTCTAAAATTGCTTTGATGTGGCGCAATGGATCTATTGTAGCTCTCATTGTATCTGTAATTACAGATATTAGCCTTATGTCCAACTTTTCCACACACTTGACATGTAGGTGGATGATTAAAGTTTGATCTGCCTCTGTATCTACCTCCTCTTCTACCACCTCTGAAATTACTGGTGTATGATCTACCACCAGTGAAGGGGTTGGAGTTTCTGCCAGAGTAGTAATTGTTTGAAGCCCTTTGAGTGAAGTTTGCAGATGATTGAGTCAGATAGATACCTTCCATTTCATTCTTAATATTATTGATGTGATCAAGTCTGCTTTCATAAGTCATAAGAGTAGATTGAAGTTCTTCCCAAGATATAGAATCTTTGCTGTTGATTTGAACAACAATGGGTGTATATTCTTCATCTAGGCCGACCAGAATTTGAGTCATTGAGTCACCAAATCAGTGAGTGGTATGACTTTCCCAGCAACTTCAAGATTACTAGCAAGAAGTTTTATCTTTCTCAAGTATTGATCAATGCTCAGATTATATTTCCTGATTTTCTGCAATTCACCAATGAAAAAGGCGATTCTCGATTTGTTCTGAATGCCATAGCTATCATTAATTGCAGTCCACGCTTGATGAGAGTTTGTAGATCCCATAACTCTCAATACAATATCATGAGTCATTGTTGCATAGAGCCATCCCATGAGTAGCTGGTCGATGGATTTCCACTGATTGAATTCTGGATTAGATGTCATCTCTACACTAATCCCCGATTCTCCTATGATCTGAGTGCTGATAAATTCAGAGGGACACGCTTTGGTTCCCAGTAAATAACCTTCCAGATTGTGGCCTCTAATGATGGGTAGAATCACGTTCTTCCATAGGAGATAGTTGTCTCTGTCGAGTTTGATGGAAGGAGTTTGAGCGAGGGTCATACCAAACAGAGTGAAGTGGTTACCTCCCAGCATTAGAGATACCACTGTGTTGGCAATTGAAGTCGATTGAGCTTGCAAACTGTTAGTTTCAGCATTGTTGGAGTTTGCCATTGGGAGCTCTGATACCAAGTTAAACTTTGTAAAATAATATATTGATCAGCTTTTCATTACAGTTACAATGAAGGTGAAGTGAAATTTATACAAGAAAAGAATATTCTAGATCTTTAATTTTAGATGTACAAGTGTGAAAAATGGTTCAATGGTGATCCATAAATTAAGGATCAACACAGGGTGGTCCAGCAACAAGAAAGAGAGAGAGAGCTGAGTAAATTCTGGTGCAACTAATTCTGTGAAACCGTGAGTGTGCCATCTTTGCACTTAGTTGATTAATTCAGCTGTAAGTTCTAACATTGCCCATATACTTAATTTCATGGACTTGGGGCNGTCCAGCAACAAGAAAGAGAGAGAGAGCTGAGTAAATTCTGGTGCAACTAATTCTGTGAAACCGTGAGTGTGCCATCTTTGCACTTAGTTGATTAATTCAGCTGTAAGTTCTAACATTGCCCATATACTTAAATTCATGGACTTGGGGCGATGGTGGTTGTGGTGGTGTGTGCAAGCTATGGATAGAAACAGTGATGTAATTGGTGCTTGAATTATGGAAAGAAATTTTCAGAAATTTTATAAAAGGAGTAACTTTTTTGTACATTAGAAAAGTACGGTGGACTGATTTTTTTGATAATCAACTTTTGCAATGTAACTTACAGCATTATTCCTAAGACTATGATGACGGTAGTAGTAGGGTGAGAGCGTGTGTGTCGTGTGGGTGGACAGAAGAAATTGAAGAACAAGAAACTTTGGTGTGGTGGTGGTAGAAAGGGGTTAGTTTGGAAGATTGAAACTATTTTCCTTTTTAAATAATGTTTTTAATTGTTTTAAGTGGACTCGCTTATATTTCTTTAAAAGATTTGGGAATTTTACTAAAACTTCTTTATTTATTTAAGTATGATGGTAAATTTGTCATTCTACAATGTATTAATGAATGAAATGGACGGTAATGATGTTTCGCACAAAGTTTGATCGATGTGATGGTCCAAATACTAGAATTGAAACGATAGACAAGATTTTTTTTTTGCAAAATTGACGAAAGGATATGGATATTAATTGTCACTCATAAATAAATAAATAACTTTTTTTTAAAAGAGATTGTTTGGGTTTTGATAAAAATAAATAAATAATATAATAGAATATAATATAATAATAAAATTAATAATGTTTGTTTTCCATAACCTAACCTACCTAACCACAAAAATAAAATAATTGGTGCAGTAGTATGATCCATCTTAGACTTCAATTATAGATATTTGAGTTCACATTCTCGATAAATCTACGAGTTCTTAAAGTGATAATCATATTATACCAATTTTCACTACATCAATGATGACGGTGCCATTTAGTTCTTACTAACTAAATTTTATGAAATACATCAACTCGATCGAGAGAAAATAAACTTTATTGTCCGGACTTGACGTGTTAAGAGATAAAATCTTACATCGAATAAATATGAAAAATATAGACCAATTTATAAGAGTTTGTGTTACTCCTCTTAATAAGCTTGATCTTTTAAGATGCAATTCCAAATTTTAACATAGTATCAGAGTCCACTAAACTTCAAAGAGCAATTCGATCCGATTAAGACTCAAAAAAATTGAGCACACGAATTTTAAGATTGGTCTGCTTCAAACGAGCCACCATCTTGCAGAGGCATGTTAAGGGATAAAATCCCATATCAAATAAATATGAAAAACATAGACCAATTTATAAGAATTTGGAGTAATACTCTTAATAAGGTTGATATTTTAAGATGAAACCCTAAATCTTAATACTAGAGTCACCAATAAAAGTTAAGACATTTCACTGCAAATAAAGTGTCAAAATTTTAGAGATAAAATAGATGAGACCGTAGATGTGAACTCAGATTTTCCAATTTTCCACACTCCAAAATGTAGACCTTATTTACTACCTGTTTTGGGCACATTATTTTCGAAAGAATGCATTTTT
>CAIGRQ010011416.1:0-13530 GCA_903798375.1 Fraxinus sp. D2006-0159
GGGATGTACTTAAACTATAAATTATAGTAAAAGTAGGTACCAACCTAGTTGGGATGTACTTATGCTATAAATATTTGATAATAGTAATTAGAAATGCATTTAGTTGTTATTTGTTTAAGTTAAATTTAATTTTGTAAAATTATAAATAATTTTGTAACATTAAATTTGAATTCTATGTAAATATTTTTTGGTATAAATATGAATTTTCATTTTGTTCAATTCTTAATTTACATTTAACAAAAAAAATATTTTTTGTTATAAATATGAAATTTTTTATATTTTTATAATTTTATTTATACAATTATACGGGCCAAATCGGAATAAACCGCCACCCATGACCAGAATGGGCTCAACCCGGATGGATCAGCGGGCGAGCTGAATTGTAGTCCAAAATTGTGGGCCAACCCGAAACCGGTCTGGAACCCGTAGTGGGCGGACTTTTTTTCATGTAGACCGTTACCGGGCTCATATGTTGACGGGTCGATTCGATCCGGATCACTCGGATTGACACCTCTAGAGACTGAATTCAGAAGATGAGACTTGAGGAGAAGTGGAAAACACAGTATCGAATAATAGTGGTACGAGGGAACAAAAGAAATTGATTCAATCAAAGTTGTTTTAAGTAAATTGCTCTAATTGAAGTTTAGTGACCCGATTGCAAATAGGTTGCAAGTTGTTTGTATGGACTGATTTGTTTTTTTTTGCGCGTGAAAATGGGAAAAATATTAGGGAGTTGACCACAAGAATATGCAAAACCATTTTCATCGCAGTCTCCTTTCTTGTGATCATTCGGCAGAATCATCAATTTCCTGAAATTACTTGCTATGGAAGTGGTGGCTGCAGTCCTCAACTCACTTTTAGCAGAACCTTGTCGACTCCTAGTTAGATCAATTCACGGCAGGATCAGTAACTTCTTGAAGAGTCAGAAGAATTTTATTGATCTGCAGAAAAACGTCAAGTCTCTGGTGTATCTTAGAGATGATTTGCGGCGAGAATTGGATGAGAATGAACGACATGAGAATCTAACCAGAACCCAAGTGGAAGAATGGCTGAAAAGGGCTGACGAGTTAGAGGTTAAAGTGAATGCATTACCCAGAGGAGATAGTTGCAGGCTGCGTTATAAATTAAGCAGAAAACTTGTAAAATTGCTTAAAGAAGCAAAGCAGCTTATGGAAGCTGGTAGTTTCTTCGAGAATATGTTGGTTGTAACTGAGAGGCCGAAAACGGTTGAGCATATTCCGGGTCCATCGATTATGGGTCAGAAAACAGCATCGCAGAATTTGTCGAAGATAATGGAACTTTTGATCAATGATAAGGTTAAGAGAATTGGGATTTGTGGGATGGGGGGAGTAGGCAAATCTACTTTGGTGAAGAATTTGAATAATGAGCTGAACAAGATGCCTTCAGCACAACCTTTCAGTGTTATAGTCTGGGCTACGTCATCCAGAGAGACGAACTTGAGAAGAATTCAGATACAAATTGCTGAGAGGTTGAATTTGCAGGTGAAGATGGAGGAGAGTGAAGAAAGAATTGGCATTCGACTGCATAAAAGGCTCAAAAAAGAGAGAGGATTTCTCCTTATTTTGGATGATGTTTGGGATGCGATTGATCTAGATCTTTTGGGCGTCCCACGCCCTGAAGTTCATGTCGGGAGCAAGATCATACTGACATCTCGTTCATTGGACGTATGCAGAGAGATGTTAACAGATATCAATATTGAAGTGAATGCCCTAAATGGTGAAGAGGCTTGGGAATTGTTTTATCAGCACGCAGGGCAAATAGTCGAGGCAGAAAATATTAGACCTTTAGCTGAGGATGTTGCCAAGGAATGTGGTGGCTTGCCTTTAGCTATCACTGTCGTTGGAGCATCTATGAGGGGAAAATCAATGGTTGCCCTCTGGAAAGACGCCTTGAGCACGTTGCGAAGGTCCGTCCCTCTCATCAAAGGGATTGAAGATAAGGTATTCAATACCTTAAAATGGAGTTACGATTCATTGCAAGATGAGCACATCAAATCTTGTTTTCTGTTTTGCTGTTTGTATCCAGAGGACTGGGCAATTGAGGTATGTGAACTTGTCCGATATTGGTTTTCTGAAGGTTTACTCGATGAATGCCTAAACTACGAGGAACTAGAAAATCGAGGTATAGCTATTGTCCAAAGGCTAAGAGATTCCTGTTTGTTGGAACAAGGTATGTTTCCAAATACTGTAAAGATGCATGATGTAGTTCGTGATGTTTGTATATGGATGGTGTGTTCATCTCCGAATCGATACAGATCTTTGGTTCGATCAGGAATTGGCTTGACTTGGATATCAGAGCAAGAATTTCTAAGTTCTCTCAAGAGAGTTTCTTTGATGAATAATGAAATAGAAAGCCTGCCTGATTGCACAGTAAAATGTGCAGAAGCATCAACTTTGCTCCTAAGTGGTAATCATAACCTTAAGATTGTTCCTGGCTCCTTCCTACAAGGGTTTCAATCACTCAGGATCTTGAATTTAAGTGGAAGCAAGATTCAATCCTTGCCTTCGACTCTTGTTCAACTAGGAGATCTTCGAGCTCTCCTTCTCCATCGTTGTTTCTCTCTAACAGAGTTACCCTCTTTAGAAGGTCTAAGTAAGCTTCAAGTGCTTGATTGTAGTGGCAGTAGCATCACTCAACTACCTTCAGGGCTGGCAAAATTGACAGACTTGAGGCAACTAGACATATCTGAGACTTCCTGTTTACAAACAATCCCATCTAGAACGATTTCCAGGTTGTGTAATCTGGAGTTCTTAAACCTGGTACATACTGCATACAAGTGGGGCGCAAAGGGAGAGTCAGTCGAGGGACAAACACCCTTCGAAGAAGTGCTGTGCCTCAAGAAATTAGTCACACTTTATGTTCTATTGGACAGTATCCCCTGTCTCACCTCCAATGATATCAACTGGTCCAGAAGAATTAAAAGATTCAAACTTTTTATTGGTGAAGGTGCTGGTGTGCGTGACAAAGTTTTAACTGAATATGATGACAACTGTGTGATTCTTAATCAACTCTCTTTCTCTCGAGAATGGATTGGGGGGTTATTGTGTAATGCAGCTTCACTACGAATTAGTTTCTGTGAAGGACTTAATCAGATGCTCGAGAAGTTGGTAATAGACAGCACTAAAGTTGGATGTTTTGCTGGTTTGAGGTCGCTAAAGATTTCGTTCTCTCACAGCACCTTGAAGCCTACTCCTGGAGGATTCATTGCATCTTTCGACCTGCTACCAAATCTAGAGGAAATTTACCTCCATTCTTTGAGTACATTGGAAAGCATTTCGGATTTTGGGTATTTTCTTGGTCTACGTTTATCTAAACTAAAGATCATAGATATTTTTTGTTGTCCCCAACTAAAACATCTTTTCTCTGTTGAGGGTACGGGGCCAACCTTGATTAAACTAGAAGAGATCAGAATAGAATCATGTGGAATGTTGAAAGTGCTATTCGAGTATCCTAATTCGGGGCAACAACTAGAGACGAACTGTGTTGCCCCTAACCTACGAGTGCTGAAGTTGAAGAACCTTCAAAATTTAGAGGCTCTATGCAGGCATAATGAATCATGGCAGCATCTGCAGCAGCTTAAATTGCTCAACTGCAATCAAATAAGGAAGCTACCTCTCACTACACAAAACAAGCACTCGATAAAGGAAGTAAGGGGGGAGTTGGAGTGGTGGAACCGACTAGAGTGGGATAACGAGGATATGAAACAAGTGCAGACTCACTTCGTCGCCATTGATAGCTTTGGTCGGGTGATTGACAATGCTGATAGCAAAATATAGACTGGTCAAATGCCTCTGCATGAAATTCTTCTCAATTGAACCATCTTTATGTTATTGCATGATAAAAAGTTCTTGCAAATTTGCACAAATCTTGAAGCACCAATTTCTTCTACTGTACATCAAACACGAGAACCTAAATTTTTGGCATATTTGCTAGAGAGAAAAATAAGCTAAAATCTTGTACGTATATAGAAAGAAGATATAATTACATTTTGCGGGGAGGGATAAAATTGACATACATTCTCTCAACGGTACGATAGTGCAGCTCAGCAAATAACTCATAGTTTTACCAATATTAGATATGGAGAGACGTGGAATTAAAAATAACAAACAGATAAGCAATCAATAAAATACATCACACAGTTTGCTTTTATTTACATATTACAACTAATTATAGCATCTGTAGTTGAGTCTGTATTTACAAAGTCACAAAATAAAAACTAACATCAAGGTCTTCAAACTTCCACATCACAGTCCAAAGCTCCTATTTCTCACTCTATATAATCCAACCCACAATTATGAAACTTTAAGAAAGCTTCCCAGAGAATAAAAAAATACCTTCAAACCTGAAAAATAACTGAGTTGAGAACAGTCTACACAAAGCGAATCACAAGCACAACTATTAGCTAATAGTATTAAGAGGACAGATACAAAACGAGAGGAAGTATCAAAAGACTTAATAATGCATAGGCAAAAGAATAGAGCAACACCTGCTAAAAATACCTTTAATCAAACTCGTAGTCTTCTTTTGATTGGTTCTCCATAATTTTCAAGCCATCTCTATTATACAGATCTCTGACTTTCCATTGTTGAGTTTTCTTTAGTATTTACAGTCCCTAGTGTTTACTATCGGGGTATCATTAGTATATACAAAACCCCTGTTTGTTTCGGTTGGGACCTGAAGATCATCACGACCTGTTCCTTCAGAGTCATTGTTTGATTCAGCCGCTACAATGCCAATGTTGTTCGTTGAGTCGAGAGAGCCAGAACTGATCCTGTAGGTTGGTTCTCCATTCTCAGACCCCTGATATAGGGTTTGGCCATTGTTGCCATTATTTATAACAGGAATCCTGTATGAAAAGGAACATTAGTGAGACAAAAATGGAAATATTATGTAAAACAAAAACAAAAATTAAGATCAAGAACATCAATGTAACCACACAACCAAAAGTAACTGAGGAGTTAAGACAGACTACTGGCAAATAAACAAGACATGGCAGAACTCCACCCTCTAACCCTGAGTAAATGAATCTTCTGCAGCCGAAACACACAGAGAAATCCCTAGCACAACATACTTATTCACGCAGTGCAAAAAAATGAAACAAGTCGAATATGTCAGTCCTCGGACAAAAAGAGCATATAGAACCATCTCAACATACCTCTCCTGTTGAAATTTGGAAGGTTGAAGATAATAAAAAACTGGAACCAAGTTTTTTGACCTCATTTCAAGTGTGCGAACAGGGATTCTTTCAATTTCAATCTCTCTCCTACAAGCACCTTCCTCGTCTATATTACAGCCATCAGTCAGCATTGACTGAAAATATATCTGGCCATAAATTTTACAAAAAGGAAAAAAAAAATGACGTCATTCACCGAAGATAGCACAATTTACTCAAAAACCATCAAATTTTCTGGGGAAGATAAGGTACCTCAGATCTCGACTGCAATGGATTCCGACTTTGATGCATCTGGAGTTCCGCCTCAGATATATACATATGATGTCTTTCATCGGTAATGTTATCTTTTGTGGTTGTAACCACAACATTGGAACGTACACTGTTTTCGTGTCTCGTTCTTTTGGGAAATACTTTACCGCAATCTGAATTTACTTTTTCACCATAGATATTATCTTCTCGCTCCTTTCTGTTTTGTTTTTGACAAATATTCCACTTCTGAATTGGCACCACTGCTAATCTTTTATCACAGTCGAGGCCTGATTCACAAGCGGTACTTGCTCCAGGCAAAGATGTGCTGTTATCAACCACAGGAGAGAGCCGCAGTGCATATTGAACCATGTTACCAGAAGGAGAAAAAACCATCAGGTAATAGTTTTTCTTAGGAGAACTGGTATCTGCATACAAATAATTGGCTTTGCAGTTGTAGAAAGCAGAAGCAATTACTCCAGAAAGAGAACTCGTCCACCCAGTAGCAGCTGCAGCAGCACCACTCACTGTGTTTCTCCATCCACTATTTCCGTTCCTTATTCTGCTAACAGCATTAACTGTAATTGGGGGCCCGGACACACAGACACTCTGTTGAGTTAGAACCTGCAATCCTGAACTTGGTGGCTCGTAAACCATGGGATTTGCCATCAAGCTGGATCCAGTGTTTCTGGTACTAAAACAAGCATCAGTGGATACTAACCCCCCTGAAGGAGAAATAGGAAAGAGATGACTTGTTCCTTTCGAAGAACTAATCATTATCCATTGGCTGTCAACACTAAAACTTATACCCTGTATGACCTGAGAAAGCATTACCAAAGAGAAAAGAATCAGTTCCTTTTTCACTAACAAAACGAAATCAAATAAATGAAAACAGTAAATCTAGCTCTTACAGCATTTGTGAAACCACGTTGAAGCCTATAAATATGGCAATAAGAGGGACCAGAAGAAGCTCCAGAATGTCCAGGTATAATACGGAAAACATTGATATTGTGACCATGAACTGAAGCCGTCACTAAAAGGATGCCACTGGGATCAAAGCATAGTGATTGAATAGGACTTTTATGTGCCCTAAACTGTGCAACAACAGTTCTGGTAACAGTGTCTCTGACAATGACCTGACAGATGAATTACAAACAAACATGTAAGTGCAAGTTTAAACTGAAATGCAAGGACATTAAAATAACAGTTCCCTACCTGGATTAAGCAGGGAGAACTCAGAGAAAACCAAGTACTACAACTTATAGTCAAACTATAGTCATATTAGGCTTAATAACTTGAGGAGGTCAATTTGACAGCAATGACAACAGTAGCATAGCAAATTAACGCAATCGGTGTGTAAAAACCAGAAGAGACACACTTGAGAAGCATATTTCGTACCATGCCAACATCGTGTGCATCAGGCAAAGCAACACCATTTGCCTTCCCTCGAGCAGTCCCAGACTGCAAGTTGTTGCCATCAGGTACAACCAGCTCAGAGTAATACCTTGATAGTTTCTTATAACCCATGTCTCCTAGAGTCACAATACCAGCAGCAAGTTTCTTGCCCGACTCTTTTGAAAAATGTGCAACGAGGCTTTCATTTAAAGCAGGATTAGGAAAACTAGCTGAGGGGGAAAGTTGTTGTGGGCTCACACGCTCGGAATTTGAAATTGCAACTTGGCTCCCACTATAAGCCATCCACCTGGGACCCACTGCAAGCGGTCCAAAGCCTATATTTCCTGACCCAGAACTCCCCATAACAAATGGATTTGTAAGAATAGTATATTCTCTCTCTAGTGTCACAGCATTGAAACAGTGTATCTGTAAAACAGACATCTAATTCATATGTTTCCAAGCAGACAAATAAACATAGGCAGCTATAAAAGGGAAATATGTGTTTGTAAACACACCTGATTTGACTGCAAAACGGCAATAACTCGAGAGCTGCATCTCACTAAATGAACAACTGACCTAAACCTTAAAAGATGTATATATGACTGAGATCTCAAGGAATAAAACCAAACCACAGTAGGAACACAACTACCATTTAGTGAACCATGGCAGTGTTGGATGGACCCATTACAAGGAGATGCCAACCTCTCCTGGTTGTTATTATCTCCAGAGAAGGATCCATCAGCACAGATGATCAGTAATGGGCAACTGTCTGCAAACTTATCCCCAGACTGCTTTGATGCCATCGGTTTAGGTAAAATTTGCATAAATGAAACGGGACCATCATGCCTGGAAACTAAGTTGCGCATATTGGCTGTTTCTTCAACATCCCAAACCTGAAATCCGTAGCTGTACCCCAGCAAAAGAACTTGTTGGGTGATGCCTCCCTCATCTTCTAATTTGTCAAACCCAGCCCAGTTAACCTTAATTGGTAATCGGAAAATAAAAATTTAAAAATTGATCAGCTCCACCTATCAGATCTAGAATACATGAATATTAATCATATAGATATTAAAACGAATTAGCATGAGATGGGGAACATAATGGCAAGCCCTTACAGTAGTAAGTGTCCTCCTTGTCACAGTTCATATAATTGAGAGCTACAATTTCAAGTGCACAAAAGCATATCTTAATATTGATTATAGTTATAAAAGATGTGCCCCTGAAGCAATTAACAAGAACCACTTTTGAAGGATTGGCCTAATGGGAAAACCGTCAGCTCTCTATGAAATTAATACAAACTTTCCAAGTAACATAACACCATGTAAACAGTAAACTAGCACGTAGGGAACATTTGAATAAATAATACTAATGTAGATCATAATTGTCAACAAAACTTCACATGGACAGATCAAGTAAAAATTTTAATAAATGATTAGTTAAAGACACGGAAAATGCTAAACGATATGATCCTTAATCCAAGATTTAAGTTCCAACAATACTGCAAAACTTTGTCCAAAAATTGAAGCATGGCAACCAATGACGAACACTCTCCCAAACTGGAAAAAAAAAAGGACCTTAAAGTCCTCTAAAAAATTATGAAGTAAATTTCAGTAGTTTAACCAACTGCATAATGCTAAAACTGCTGAATTAGATTGAGAAGGTGGATTCTAATAAATGTTAAGAAATTCATGTGTCTTTCAATAACCCTTCCTATGCACTCCCTGAACAAGAAAAAAATGGAAAGAAAAAGACAAAAAATAATAACAGAGAAACAAAAAAAAAGGCCCACAGACCCCAAACAAAATCCACGTGGAGATACGGCAATTTTTCCGATTATAGTAGTGACATGTACAATGACAATGGAAAAATTTAAGGTTTGAAAAAGAATACAGAACTTTATGAACGCCGCAATAACTACCATCAAAACAGAATGCAGACAATTTTATGAAAGTCGCAATAACAACACCAAAACAGAATACGGACAACTTTACAAACGCCACAATAACCAAAACCATCAAAAAATTATGCATTTAAAGCCGTTATATTCAATTCTATTCCAGGACTACCATACAAAAATATGTTTCGAGATTGACTGAGAAAAAGACCCATAATGTCATATGTTTAGGTGATTATAAAAATCCATGCATATATGTGATACTGTGATTGAAAGTAAAAAACCACATTAGTCAAAAAAATGTTTGCAATTTTTTTTAATAAAAAATATCGTGCTTGTGCTAGTGCTGGAGAAGCCTATGTAAATAAGATACAATATATCCTAGCATTTTAAAATCCTAAAATTTTAACAAAGAGCAAAGAGAAAATTCATCATCTTCTTTCTGAACACCTTCATGAATTATAGCAACTAATACATCCCGCAGCAGCATACAGAAACAAGTTGTCACCATTCTCCCCTAAACCAGGAAGAGGGAAAATATAAGAATAACACACAGCAAAAGATCAAATCTAAATAACACCATGATCTGAAAGTAATCATTCAAAGCTAAAATTTCCAAAAATAGCAGCACCAGCTATTTAATTACAAACTTTACATCCCCATTTTGGAAGGAAAATAAGAAAATCAAATAGAAACTCCATATACAGTTGAAAGCAGGATGCATCAACCAATTTTAACAAACAAAACGTATGGGCTGTAAAGAACAACTAAAAATGATGGAAGTGCATAAATTTCTCTTAATTATCCATATCAAAATTTCCAATTCAAAGAAATTTTGTTTGGAAGTCTCACCTGACAATCTATGGATTCCGAGTCTCTCTCCTCAATACCCGAAGCCACAGACCTTACTGTGGAGACCACGGTGGAGGCACCAGAGGAAACAATCCTCAGGTAACCTGAAAGAGCCTTGAATGATGTGGGGAGGATCCCGTTATTGCCTCGGCCTGGCCTTGGCACCGCTGGCCATCCATCACCGCCACCAATTTTCCGGTCATCATTCCTCATCCCCAAACTTCACCGCCGAAGATAAAATCTCACACGTAACTCGCCGAAAACACACCGCTAAAGATGTTCAGCTCTCTTACAACGAACATAACCTCACGTCCCTTGATAGCACTAATAAAACAAAAGTCCACAGGGAAACTTGATCCCCTCAGCTTACAGGTGTATGCATTTTTCGCTCACAATTCAAAAACCATNCACACTTGCCCAGCGTCATCTTCTGTTTTTTTCCTCCTCGCCATTTCATTAATGGCACCACCTCAAAAAATAAATGTAAAATATATAACATTAAAAAGGTTGGCAGTATGAACTTTAATAATACAAATTTTGATAATACAGACAACAATATTCCCCAAATAATATTTTGTGGTTATCTGCCTCTATACAAACCTAAGTTTAAAAAATTCTAAGAATTTATACAGGAATAAAATAATCATACAAAGAATATATACAAGTTGAATCGAAGATTTTTGAAAAAAGTTGAAATCAAATTGAACTCTTTTAGAGAGAGAAAATCAAATGCTTATACGTATAGTTTTAGAGAGAGAAACAGAAACTTTGACGAGATAGAGATAACGAAGAGAGACGATACAAGAATTAACTCTCTCTGTAATTATAATTTTTAATTAAAATTCTCTTCCATGGTCAACTGAATTCTACCGCGGTCAGCAAAGGTAAACAGTAATATTCAATTCGAAATTAGGGTTTTACTGCTCTTTTAAATCTACCACGAAGTTAAGCACACGTTTGACCTCGTTATTCCATTTCTCTTTAGAATGTGTATATTTAAAAAAAGAAAGAATTTTATTGAAAAATGTGTGATTGATAAGAAAAGAGAAAAAAATAAATTATAATTAAATGAAAAATAATAAGGGCCAAACTAGAGCTAAAACTACAACTGAAAATATTTTGAAAACTCAAAAAAAAAAAGGTTTTTCTATTATTTTTAATTTTTATTGGAATTCGGAAATTTAAACCAAAACTTTGTAGAAACATGTTAGAAAACTTTAGGTCAAGATATTCGGATTTTTTTACTAAAAACGTAATTGAATTATGGTAATGAGATTAATTTAATTATAGATTATAACCATCGGAGACCATTCGTTCTACCAATAAATTTGACTCCACAAATCTACTAGACATTTTAAATTATTCATAAGATGGTCTTAGTGATTGAATCTTTATGTGCTCATGAGACATCGTCATCGTCAAATTAGTTTAAGGTAATGGCTATGATTATTTATTTAAAACTCGTTTGAAAATGTTTCTATTTGTTATAGAAGAATTTTCTGAGAAAATTATCTTATTACAATTTCTTCTAAAAGATATTCTAATAAATAAATTACTTTAGAGAATTATAAAAATACGTTCAAAATCGACTTCTAAATTTCATAAATAGTTTTTGCTTTCCAAAAACCCAACCAAACATGTCATAAGTCATTGGTGAGAGGAAATGGTCCTTGAATTATTAACGTATAAGAGCATTTTAAAAAAGTTTTCTATTTAACAGTGTTCTAAAAATCTAGCATACATTCGAAACTCGAGCAAAGCGTTTCACTTCGTGCTTAGACACTTTTTTTCCCGGTTCCTAAACGGTTGAACTTTTTTATTCCTCTCTTTCTTCTTTATAGGCGTGCTTTATTAGTTTTTTTTCTTTCTTTTTTTCTCAAGTCTTTTAGCTTATTAATTTTTTATTTTTATTTTTCAAAGAGCTTTCCATTTGACTTTAATTTCAAGTTTTTAAAAGATATTATGGGCCCGTTTGAGCCACATTATAATGAGAATGAGAATGAAAAATATAGCCGTTATGGGCCCCACACAAGAAATAGAGAGTTTGAATTTTAATGTTGATGTGATGGATAACGGTCATATTTTTCATTTTTATGAAAGGTGTCAATTGCGAAATTAGAGCCCGTTTGAGCCACATTATAATAAGAATGAGACTGAAAAATATAGCCGTTATGGTCCCACATGAGAGCTAGAGAGTTTGAATTTTAATGTTGATGTGATGGATAACGGGCATATTTTTCATTTTTATGAAGAAAAAATGTGGCTCAAACAGGGCCTATATGTACAAAAGTTAAAAATGACTTTATCTAAATAGTTAAATAATATTTAAACTGTAACACTATCTATATTATGTAATTATGATATTGAGACTCGTTATTTTGTTACTAATTCAAAAAACATGTATGAAGTTCTTATAAATCTATTAAGTTTTCTAGTTGAAAATTGAAACTATGAAAAATATTCTAATTTTTTACCTTAATTGTATAATTGACTAATGGTAGGAATTATTGAGTAAATATAATTTTAAATGTTTGATATGCATTATTTTAACTATTAAATAATTTCTAAGGGTGATGTGTTTGAGCCACATTATTTTGGAAACATGTATTCTGGAATAGTAGACTGATGGAATGTGTGGTTGAAAAAGGATGAAAAATTTATTTTATTGAAAAATGTGTGATTGAAAATGAGTAGAAGAATGAGAATAAAAATTTTAATGTGTACCAAACATGGGCTAAAATGATTTAAAAATTGTACTTGTTTGAGCCCTATATTTTCCATCAAAAATAAATTTTTGAACAATGATTTGACCTATTACAACCATACATTATTTAATAAAATAATATTACTCCCTTATCAAATTTTTTTCTTTATTTTTTAATCGCACATTCTTCATCATACCGCTACTGCAAAATGCATTTTTTAAACCAAAAACTAGGGTTCAAACAAACTTTAAAATAATATTTAAAAAAAAAAAACGTTTTTATATGTTTAAGCCTTGCTTAAACTCACAAGGTTTGAAGTTTCGCCTCCACACCTAGTTATACTTTACGTTTTTTAAAATATTGTTATTTATAAAGAATATGATAAATTTAATTATAACAAAATTAAAATTTATTTTCAACTATATAAGAAATATGATAAATTGAATTCATCATGACAATTTTAATTTATTTTCGACTAAGTGTTTTTTATTTTTTATTTATTTATTCTTCCAGTGGATTTGATGAGTTTGAACATGAAGAATTGGGTTAATTTCACAAATGGTCACTGAAGTTATCTGAGAATTTCAAAACGGTCACTGAAGTTTCAAATTTTCAGAAACGATCACTGAAATTTAAAATTTCTTTTACAAATGGTCACTGAATTNGACAACTTCCGACCACCAAAACCGTCGATTTCGGATACTGTTGGAAAGCTCACGATGTCCTCTTCAATTACCACCAAAAATCTCCCCAAAACTCCAAGTGATTTGGCCGGAATAAACCCACGAAGTCAGCAACCGAAAATTGTGAAAACCTATCCAGATTTTTAGATTTTTTTGGACGAGTTTGCGGCATTTTTTCGGCAACTTCCACCCACTAAAACCGTCCATTTCGAATACCGTTGGAAAGCTCACAATGTCCTCTTCAATTATCACCAAAAATCTCCCTATAATTCCAAGGGATTCGGCCGGAATAAACCCACAAAGTCCGCTACCAAAAAAGTCCGAAAATCTGCCCAGTTTGGGTAGCTGAATTCGTGGGTTTATTCTGGCCGAATCACTTGGAGTTTTGGGGAGATTTTTGGTGTTAATTGAAGAGGACATTGTGGGCTTTCCAACGGTATCCAAAATCGACGATTTTGGTGGTCGAAAGTTGCCGAAAAATTGCCTCAAACTTGCCCAAAAAATCTGAAAATCTGGGCATATTTTCACAATTTTCGGTTGTCGACTTCGTTGGTTTATTCC
>CAIGRQ010011424.1:0-15149 GCA_903798375.1 Fraxinus sp. D2006-0159
TTCTAAGTCAGTCAAATTATGTGGAAAAAATTCTAAAAAAGTTCAGTAATAATGATATTGAAATGGCTAGAACACTGATAGATACGAGACAAAATCTATCTAAAAATAAAGGTGATAATGTTTCTCAAGTAGAAAATTCTCGAATTGCTGAGAATCTGATGTACTTGATGAATTGTACAAGACCAGACATAACATACACAATTAGTAAATTGAGTAGATACACAAGTAATCCAGGAGCTGACAACTGTAAAGGAATTGTAAGAGTATTAAGATACTTCAGATATACTCGTAATTTTGGACCGCACTGATAGTCCAAGAATAACTAATCAAGAGGGGGGTGAATTGATATTGAAAACTTTTTCGAAGAATTAATCTAAATTCAGCAAGTAAAGACTAAATAGATTAATTCAAATAATAAGCACAAATATAAAAGCGATAAGTATAAGGGATAGATGATGCAAACGATATAATTGTGGAGATTCGTTCCAAAGCAATGATCTACATCCTCTGTTACCAAGCTCTCAATCACGAGCAAGATATTTTCACTATGTTAATTGACTTATGGTGCAATCCAACTATTTACAACACTTCCGGTAACTTACAAACAAGGAGCATTGATCCTTATACAATGTTGGGTTTTATGGGACCTCAACACGACCCACACTATTGGGTTTTACAGGACCTCAATATGACCTACACGGTGACTTATAACAAGGAGAACCAATCCTTACAATGTTGATCTTTAAGGGATTTCAACACGACCTACACTTCATCGTAGTGATTTTACAATGAAATTTCTCTCTTGATAAATAATACAAACAAATTAAGTACTGAGAAAGGGTAACACTTAGATGAATAGTAATAAACGATAGTTCTAGTGTTAGATTAAAAACGTTGATGAATATGATAGTTTAAAATTAAATTCAATCAATCAAAGTGTTTCAATGAGAAGTTGAAGAGATAAATAAAATTTAGGTTCAAAAATCTTCTTAAAAAATATCTCTCTTTTAATGTATGATTGTAATAAATTATGTACTAAAAAAGAAATGAGCAACTTTGATGAATGTGATGATTTTACAATTTTAGTTTAATCATTCAAAGTTTCAATATGAAGAATAAAAAGAAGAAAAATTTATGCAATGTAAGTGCATAAATCTTCTTCAAAAATATATCTCTCTTTCAATCGATATTTTGTGACAAATTAAGTACCAAGAGAGAAACTAGAAACTTCGATGAATATGATGTTTACAAGTTTGATTCAATCAAAGTTTCAATATGAAGAAGTAGAAAAAGTTTGAGCAATGTAAGTGCAAATATTTTCTTCAAAAATATATCTATTTTAAAATTGATATAGACGAATAAAGCACACAGAGAAATGAAAAACTTTGGTAAGAAAACTAATTCAGATGTTTCAATAATCAAAATTTTTGTTATGAAGAAATAAATGAAAAAAACGTAAAAATGTAAGATCAAACAGGATTTTTCAAATGTAATTATCAAGAAAGCATTCTTATATGTTATTGTTATGAATGCAAAGTGAAGTGATATTATAGCAATCAAAATACAATAAATTCTACCAAATCAGATGACTTGTCCGGTCGATCGTCAATTTTCGAATGACCAATATAACCGTTTCTACAGTCAGAACGATTAAATTTTGAACCGTTGGAGAGGCCCGGTAAATTGCCCCGGCATTTTTTTTTATTAGAGATATGATCTAAGTTCAAGTGCACTTTGAAAGATCAATCGTACTTTTATCAAAAATATTTTATACAAGTGATATGAAAATAATTCTTCGTACACAAAAATAATTTTTGAGCTATTGTCATTCATCAATAAAGATCTAAGTATTATACATTTGCATATAATCTCGAAAGCCTAATCTTTCATCTTACTTCAAAATTTCTTTCATGTTTGGCTCTTACACTCTTGATCTTGTTCTTATTTATGAGCTCGATTCGATGATCTTGATTTTGATCTTTTAAGATGTCGTCTCAATTGATTTGACTTGAATGCTTAACTTTCACTTTGATCTTCATTTCGAATCCGATTTATGATGTGTTGATTTTGGCAATACTTGATTGATTTTAAAGTTGAACTATCATCACTCAAAATCAATTATTAGAAACAATATTAATCTTGATTGTTATGATCAAAATATTAAAGAAGAAATCAACCATAGGTCAACATGCACTATACTGGATATCCAGCAGTCATTGAAGAATATAATGATGCAAATTGGATATCTGATATATAAGACTCCAAGTCTACTAGTTGATTTGTGTTCACATTAGGATGTGCAGCTATATCATGGAAATCCTCTAAACAAACAGTAATAACTAGATCTGTCATGGAATCTAAACTTATAGCTCTGGATAAATGTAGTGAAACGGCTAAATGGTNTAAACAAACAGTAATAACTAGATCTGTCATGGAATCTAAACTTATAGCTCTGGATAAATGTAGTGAAACGGCTAAATGGTTACACAACTTCTTAAAGGATATTTCAAGATGGTCGAAACCCGTGCCAACAATTTGCATATGTTGTGATAGTCAATCAGCTATTGGAAGGGCATATAGTGATATGCACAATGGTAAGTCTATACATATACGTCGTAGACACAATATCATAAGGCAATTACTCTCAATTAGAGTTATCTCTATTGATTATGTAATGTCAAAGGGTAACATTGTAGATTTGCTAACTAAAGAGATAAATAGAGAGTTAGTTGAAAAATTATCGAAATGAATGAGACTTAAGCCCTTAAACGGATAAGTTAATACAAAGGAAACTGAACCTATTTGACTGGTAATCTCAAGATCTAAGTTCAAAGAGACAAACTAATTGTAAATACTTAATTGAATCACTGTGGGGGATGTTACCTGATGTCTATTCCTATTATACAACAGTGATGTCCGTAAGGATGAAGGATGAACAATAAGCTTTTAATGATTTTTATGAGTCGAAAATCGAGCGAAGTAATGCAGGTTACTTGCAATTCGAAATCACATATGTGAGAGAGAAGTAGGACCGCTTCTAAGAAAAATGTGCGAGGCTCAATTCTTAGGAACTCTCGCAGAATCAAGCATATGATTATAGCAAAAAACGAACATAACAATGAGAACTAAATTGTGTTGGAAGAATTATGTGTAGAGTATATCATCTTCTGCACAAAAGCAGAACAATTCGAGGACATTGTGACATTTCAAACACAAGTTGCATTTGTTTCGCAACGATGGGTATTCATTATTTTTTTCATTGTTCTGGATTTGTGGACGAGGCATTTATGAGAGTTGAGACAGATGATGGTGCATCAGAAGTGGAGCTACCTGAAATAAATGCACTTGAAATGCAGCGAAGTGAGTGGGATAGACTTCGTGATTATATGGCTTATCAACAATGACGATATAATTTTTACGGAACACGACATTTTGCACGTGTAGTGTTCTATGAATGTAGAAAAATAAATTGATGTATATGTTGACATTAATATTTTTCCATTTACTTTATTTCAAAAGCGTCATTTTTCATGTGTTCAAACCATATTTTTTTAATGTCAACAGTTTCAACAATAAAAGAGGAGAGTGGGGCAAACATGTAAAAATACACTAAATTCCATTTGACCCAAAACATGTTCACCCTAGCGAGCCCTCTTTGATGTGATGTGAGAATGCATTTTTGGGGGAAAGAATGGGGATCAAACAGAGTGTAAATAGTACTACTGACCTTTTAAAACATGTGCTAGTAGTAAGTCATACGACTATCTAAAACACGAAATGTTGATTTCTATTTGTCTAAAAAGTGTTGTTTTACATGAAGTAAATTCACTTATCTCCTCCGCTAAACCAATCCCCAATGAAAAAAAATTAAAATTAAAATACAAAAAGAAAAAAAGAAATGAGAGCTGAATTTCGTTTCCTTGTTTGTTTAGCAATTAATGTAATATAATTTAAACAGTTCAGTAAAATTACAAAACAAACACGTTATCTTATAATTATAAATAAAACAAATATGAATATGTTAGATATACAAAAAATAGCTTTATACAACTAACGCAGGAGCATAAAAGATCGTGAAAGAATGCAACAACCACTCCCTAAAATTTGTCATCATAGATTGAAATTGGAATATTTCCAGATGAAAAACAAAAATAAAATAAAATAAAATGCCACTAATAAAATAAAAGCAGATCTTAAAGAGCGATATGATGACATTATGCTGAAACAACAGTACCACCCAACTTGTATTCGTATTTCTGTACTCAAACAACAAAACATAGATATTCATTAAATGAAATTTATTTTATTTACATTCAATACATGAATTTATTTTATTTACAATGGAAAAAAAACATGCAAATTGGTTTCTATACTAGAAACAAAATACAATAATTAATTAGAGGACCGTCATATATATATATATAATCAATCAGATCCATGAATTCCTAAGAAACTAAGATCACCTTCATAAATGTTTGTACTGTTGTTATCGATTTTAAAATCTCGCAAGTGTACATATTGTAACAAACAATAAAGTGGACCAACGAGTCCAGATATCATTCTCACGAGGACTACTATCTACCAATTGGTTCAATTATTCCTAAATTTAATTTGATCGAAAACAAATAAAAGGTTTGTATTTTCTTTATGTGATTTTCTATTTTAAATATACTAAATTAAAAGTGATTTTTTTTAATATGATGGTTTAAGTGTTAGGATTCATCATTATATCATGGTTATCTCCTTAATCTCAATCGCCAAATTTTAAACAACTGATTATGTTTACTTGATCAAATTCTTCTAATGTGATCAATTTACACATTTCGGATTCTCATTGAGCCTATTTAACTAATTCAATTACATATCTCTATGCGAATCAATCTTAGTTAAACGAAATTATTGTTCTAAGAATTTATATAACGACCATAATAAATAGCATAAGTATCTCTACGTTTTATATTAAATTACCGATTTTTAATATGTGGTCTAAACAAATAATCATTGCTCACGAAATCAAATAATTATTAGCCAATTAATCCAAACATTGAGAATATAAGTAAAAACAATTCACAAAATCAATTGAAATTTAAAACTTTTTAACTAAAATTAAGGTTCAAAATTAGGTTACAATCATTCATCCTAGCTAAATACTTAATTATACACCATCAGAGAATAAAAATACAAGAAGTAATTAAAGTACATCACCACATATTGAGGAAAAATTAGAAAAAGAAGAAGATATTGCAATAAGATTTCGTCTTCTTTTTGTAAAATGTTGAAACTCTAGCTCCTTGATTGATTTCTTGATTTTTCCCTCCTTTTGCCTTGTAAAATAAATGTATAATGAATCCCCCAAACATTGGCTTGAATATATGTGTCTAATGAAATCCTTCAAACCCCCTTTAATTGTCAGACTATGTTTTGTATTTATATAATAAGATTATGGAAAGTTCTCGTTCAAATTGATTTCCACCAAAGAGTTCGAATTGATTTCTACCCCAGAGTTTAAAAAATAAAAGGAAACAAATTTCTTTTTTAATTGAACTCCTTTTCTCATGTGACTTTAGTCATTCATCTTCTTTTATTTTGTAATTAAGTCATCTTCATTCCAAAATCATAATAATTGACCCAACACAAATTTCGGAGTTTACAGTTTAGTGCTCAAACTTTTCAAATATCAAATTTAAATCCAAAACTTATGAATTTTTACCGAATACTCCATTAATAATTCTAACTGATCTCTTGAAATTCGGTTAATCTTCAGTTGCTTCAAATCAACTCCAATTAAGCCTCAAATGGCCTCTTTTCACATAGATTGTATCCAAATTGGGATTTTTCCTATAATTAACATAATTTACACAAATTAAGTAGAAAATATCTCAATTTATTTATAATTAAATAATAGTAGAAGCTGAATAAGCGCGTAAAATGCATGGTTCGTTAACTAGTAAAAAAAATAGAATTTTAGAGTTCCGAATATCGTCCCACGATAATTGATTGTCTTATTCCAATTACCGAGACCTTAACTGAATCTATGACAATTGAGATGATCGTCACGCTTTATAACTAAACTAAGATTATGTATGCAACTTAAACTAATTTTTTACCAACTAGATGCAAATAAACCTTCGAATGCAAAGTAAAATTTTCTTATGAATAACAAACGAGTACTAAGATCACGAATCCACATGTAATGATCACTTTTAAATCTAGTTCTACAATATTGACAATATGTGTGATAATTTGAAGAATAAGTGATCCTAATTTATCCAACAATCTCTTTCGAGAATTGTTGAACCTACTCATGTAAACCACCCGACTATATCTCTATGACGAATGTAAATTCACAAGAATGCATATAGTTTTATGATCACTTAGAGATTCATGCAAAGTATAGAGATATATCTCTATCTCCTATCGGACCTTACGATGATTAATACATTGTCAAATATATTTCACTTCTCTCGAATGCATGAAATAGATCACTAAACTCACACAATCACATGCATATTAATTGTGGAAACATTAAATGAATAGAAATCATTCAAGACTCAAAACATGTTTTAATAGTCAAATATTGCAAAACTAGAAATTAAAGATTACGAAGCATGGTTCATCGATCTCCTAGCACAATTAAACCTAGCCTAACATGAAGGAAAGAAAAGAAATACAAAAATATTTGATAAACATCATCACCCGATTAGTTTTTGGATTGAATCTTCAATCGTTCTTCTTATTTTTGCCTTCTACTTTTCTTCAGGACTCTCTCTCCAATTGATAAAATCCGTCCGCTCACGTTTTGGGGTGTTTTTAGGATTAAATACGCGCCCTTTGATTTGTCTCCATAAGTGGTTGAATCAAAATAAGAAACCAGAAATTCGCCTATTTTTTTGTACTATGCGATACTATTTTGCGATCGCATAGTAGAGCAGGATGGTCCACTGATATTCCCTGAACCAGCCAATGCGACCGCATAGTTAGGTTTATTTTCACTTTCTTACGTTTTCATCCTCAAATTTAGTTTTTGCCAATCTCGACCTCATTTCCCAAGTCTTCTTCCTCCAGCATTATTCCAAACTCAATTGGACCTCGACATCTTCACATTCTCCTTCGAGCCATCTTACAATTATTTGCACATTGGTCCCTGAACTTTCATTTTCTATCGTTTTAGCCCTTTTTCGTTTGATTTTTCGAATTTCCACCATGTTCATTGTTAATGTCTTACAAAACACAATTTACGTAGAATTAAGCTATATTCCAATTTATTTCCAACAAAAATCCTTGTTTTGTGACCTAGATAAGTGTGTAAAATGCAATTATTAACTCCCTAAACTTGAATTATTGTTTGTCCTCAAACAAAAATGTAACTTAATTCCTAATAAAACATGGTTCAACAACATGCCGTGTCTCAAGATTTGAATTTAGCAATTAACTAAATGAAAAACTTCAACAGTGCACAAATCAAATCAATCTCCACTGGTTGTATGCATAACTCGACGTGTGTGTGTGTGTGTAAATTCATGTGGACATACCAAGCTCGTGAGTGGCTCAACTCCTGACCTAAAGTAGTCAAATATTTCTTTACTTCACATGCATAACTTGACGTGTATGTGTGTGAAAACTCATGCTAACATATTAAAATCATGATTAGCTCAACAACCGACCCAAAGTAGTCAAATATTTCTTTACTTCACTCGAAAGATGCACACACCTCTAAACTTATTCTTTTCACTTAATTTTCTCGAGGTGCACCCTAAGTTGAACTTTTTAACTTCTACTCCTTACCCTCTCTCAGTTTGGATTAGTCTTACTGTTACGAGCTCTCATTTCAACAAGTCGAGATTCTTTCCCATTTTTTTATTGCTTCAACTTTTGAAACTAAACTAAGCTACTTGCCTCTTATTAAGCGTACAGTTCTATCGATCAAATGTCAGGGGCTTAATAAATGAAGCTCATACAATTACGTATGTATGTTATTCATCAGATTTTTTTTATTTTTTTTTAAATAACATCTTCTCATTTGCTTTCTGTATAACTCATGTAACGAATTTTAGGCCGATGACTTCCAAGTGAGATAACCATAGGGCATCAGGTTTTCAACCACCCTTACATGCTTAATCACTCGAGTTATACAGGCTCGAGAAGATGCTTTTAGTTATTCAATGATCAGTTCAATGCCCCTTTTCTTTTAGACATCCAGTTTCTACAACCAACCCCTAACTTGAAACTTTCACCTCATCTTTGTCTCATTGATTTTAGACAATCTACACAAGTTGGTATCATGCACGAAATCTCTACTTATCTTAATGATTTCTAGTAACAACTCAGTTGTCTCCAAACTCTCTTATAATTGGAATATGGATATATATAATGTAGGTTATTCGGGTATATGTATAGTGTTCAACATTTTTTCTAACTAGAGCCAAATCACCAACTCAACATATCAAACTTCAGTATCGTGCATAGAAAATGTCAAGTTTCACATAAACAAGCTTTGACTAATCTAATAGTGCGCCATATCCATTATTCATCGTTCATGCCTATTTCAACAGTCAACATCATGGCTAGCAAAGTTGTGGAACCCACACAAACACACAATTCAAATCTAAGGTTAGAAAATGAATAAAAACTACAGGTAACTTAATGAAACTGCAAAGAAACTTTTATTTTATTTTTTTTATTTTCTTCATTCAAGCACGCAAACACACGCAAATATGCATTAAGATTTGATGAACTGCTAACCTCAATCTTAAATAATACGTTGTCCTCAATGTTAGAAGAATAACGAATAACGACAGAAGTAGAACGAATATAGCAAAAATAGAATAATGCAGAATAAGTGAAAGAAAAATGGGCTCTGAGTACTCCACTGATCTGTAAGGAGGTGGTGGCTAGAAGTCTGAGCCATACCCGCCATCAGCTGATGGTGGTGGTAACCGGGTGAGAATCTACCTCATTAGCTCGGACTGCTGTGCAAGTTTGACTTGCATGCCTTGAATGTGGAGGACTGATCCCGAACTTCAGCCTCCATGTTACGTAAATAGTCCCATGACTCGTTGGCTCGCAGCTGAATCCCATCAACTCGGTCCACATACGTGCTCAACCTCCCATTCAGGATCTCGACCTCGCATCTCGTAGCTAAAGACTCCCTACTTGCATTGGAAGCAAAGTTCCTGGTGCTAAGCATGTCATCCCGCAGTGTCTGTATAGTCGTACCTATGGCACTCGCAGTCTGTCCAATACCTTCTATATCGCTGTTCGAGCTGGTCATAGTAGCGAACATTTGTCGTAGCAATTGTGTGTTGACCTCTAGTGGTCTCGGTGGAGGTGGTGGTGCTTTGGCATTCAGCATCCTCGGCCCCTTGATCATGTACGACATGATGTTGTCTCAATTGTGCTCTCTCTAACTTTTCCCGATGATTTACCCAAGCTCGATACTGAGTCTTCAGGGTGGTCTACTTAATGAAAGGGATGGGCTTCTCGAAAAGCTCATCAGATGGGATAGTCACACTGGCCCGTTTGCAAATGACATTGATGAGACTCGAAAAAATCAAAGATCGGTGCCGATCTTACCACACCCCCTGAGAATGAATTTGATCATAAATGAATGTCGCTAAGTCGATCTTCTATTCTCGTACCAAGTGCAAAAGGAGACCAACTATGGGATCTGTCAATTTAGTTTGATGGGAGGTAGGCTCGATGTTATGGCATATAAACAGCTAGAGGATAAGCTCAATTTGATGCCACACAGAAGTCTGTAGTGGCCAAGCATCCTCATGTCGAAGTACTTTCTCCTGTCCTTTGGAAGTACGCTTAGGAGGCATGCTGCAACACAAAGAAGATGAAAACATGAAAGTTACAGATTAAGCAGAAATAGATCCTGTAAGAAGTGAAGGTAAAAAATAAAAATATGAGTGTCAAATGAGTGATGTACATGCAAACCATGTGCAGAAATTTAAGTGAAACACGTAAGTGACCAAACCACAGTCCAAAATAATGCAATGAGGTTATGCTTGACGAAATGTGTTTGTGAATATGGGCATGATAAGTTAAAATTTCAACATGTTGAGAACAAACTCGAAATTTAAGTCCAACAACACAAAATGGGGCAGACTGAACCGTGTTCGACGAAGCACCTTCGCCCCCTGACACCGGTAGAACAACTCGATATTTTCCCAAGAAACCTCCAGGCATATGAAATATGGTGGCCTAATCTACGACACTCTAAAAATTGAAGGCAAACAGATGTCATTTGATTGATGAAATCGAAGGACGAAGTGAGTGACGTGAACTGTCGTGTGCCTTCATGTTGGTTTTGGCGTGTGCAATAAAGCATGGCAAGGCATCGAAACACAAAGAACATTGGAAAATGCATATGAACAATATCTAGTTAAAAGAAAACGATTTCCACAAAAAAATTCGCATAAGCATTTCAACAAACATGTCACATGCACCTCAATTTTTCATGGAATTGTAAGCAAATTTATTGTGAATCAAACTAAAATTATTATCTCACGCAATGCAACCAATAGATATTTCAGTATCTACCTAGTGCCCCACGCTAATATTAAACGTAAGAAGTCATTCAAAAATAATTTTCAAGAGAAGTGGAAAAAGGACAAATAGTGGGAGACTTGCCTTGCTTTGGGAATTAGGGTGAATGCAAGGATGCACTTGAGGATAATGTGGGATGTGGTTTGGTGGAGACGACCGTGTGTGGGTGTTAGAACGTGCTCGTTTGTGCGTGGGTGCCTGGGTGTGTGAGACCTTGTGCTTGAGTGAATGGGAAAAAGTGTGAGTGTGTGCTGATTTGAAGAAAATGAGATGGGGTGATTGCTTGTTCTATGCGACCGCATAGAACAAACTATTGCGGTCGCATAGAACAAATGATAAGGGCCAATTCAAGCCCTGAACAAATGTCTACAATCGCATGACTAGATAGTCTACGCGGTCGCATAGACTACCAAAAGTGTACATTTTTTCCCTTTTCATGTCAAAAGTCCAAGTTCGACCATTTGATATCCCTAAGACCTCGATTTTCGTGCCAACAAGCCCAAATACATGTAATGAAAGTATGCAATGTGGAAAAATTTGGAAAACATGAGGAACACTCCGAATGATCGTTTGCGGTCAATTTTTTCCCGAAGACTCATTTCACCCCCACATTACAAAATGGCCATCCAATGCCCACTCAACTCTTCAAAACACGTTTTAAACTAGTGGGTGCACCTGGATGCCAAGAATTTTATTGTTCTAGCAATTTATTCAACGACCGCAATAACTAGCATAATTATTTCTACGTTTATACTAAATTACAGATTTTTACTACATTGCATAAACAAATGATTTGCATCTTTACGTAATTATTGCTCATGAAATCAATAAATTTGTGGCCAATTAATCCAAGCATTAAGAATAGAAGTACGGGTGTCATTTGGTTTGCCGTCTCTTCGGATCGTAGCTCGGCCCGAGAAAAACTCGAGACGATCAGGCTCACGGCTCAGTTCTACTAAGCTTCATTTTGGAGCATTGGCTGAGCCAACCTATGTGGCTCGATGAGCCACGCGGGCTGGCCAGTGAGCAAATTTTTAAAAAATAGAAAAAAACATAAATTTGTATACATGAAACAACTGATGCCTGCTTTAGTAGCTACACGTAGAAAAATACTTATACAAGCTCGAACGATGCAGAGGCAGCAAACTGCCTCTTTTCATTATTGTAAAAAAAAAAAGTATGAGCCAGCTCGGCTCGATAAGGCTTGAGTCTAGATATTTTGGCCGAGCAAAAGCTTGGCTCGACCTAGGCAAAAAAATGCACGAATCATTTTTTACTTGAACCGTAGCACGACTCGCGGTTCGGTTCTACCGAGCTAAAGCTTTGGTCGAGCCCCACTTTGGAGGCCAACCATGTGGCTCGACAAGCCGCTCGGGCCGACCAGTGAGCAATTTTTTTTAAAAAATAAAAAAAAATATAAATTTGTATACAGACAGCCGTTGCTGCCTGCTTTGGCATCTACTTGTAGAAAAATACTTATATTGATGATATTGGAGGCAGACACGCAGAGGCAGCCTCTGCTGTCGCTCGACCCGGGCTCGACAAGCAAAGTTAATAAAAAAAAGAAAAATAAATAAATAATTTTGTATACAGGCTGCTACTGCCTACTTTAGGAGCTTCACATAGAAAAATACTTACACAAGCCCGAGCCTCGTAGAGGTAGCAGTTTTCCTCTTTTCATTATTATTAAAAAATCAACACAAGCCGGCCTGGTTCGATAAGGCTTGAGCCGAAAGTTCGAGCCTAGATTTTCTAGCCAAGCAAAATCTTGTCTTGGCTCGGGCCAAAAAAATCCGATTTTATTTGAACCAAGCCCGAGTTACGAGTTTTGACTCGGCTCATTGGCATCCCTAAATAGAAGTAAAAGCAATTCACAAAATCAATTGATATTTAAAACCTTTTAATTAAAATTAAGATTCAAAACTAAGTTATAATCATTCATCCTAATTAACTACTTAATTACACATTATGGGAGAATAAAAATACAAGAAGGGATTAAAGTTCATCACCGACTATTAGGGAAAAGGGGAAAAAGATGAAGATTTTGCTCCAAAATTTCGACTTCTTGTGATTAAATCTTGAAACCCTAGCTACTTTATTGATTCTAGATTTTTCCCTTCTTTTTGACTTGAATAATATATGTACAATGAATCCCCCAAGCCTTGTCATGAATATATGTGCCTAATGAAATCTTACAACCCCCTTTAATTGTTGGACTATGTTGTGCATTAATGGAACAAGATTTATGCAAAGTCCTCGTTCAAATTGATTTTCACCAAAGAGGTCGAATTGTGTTCTATCAAAGAGTTAAAAAATAAAAGGAAACAAAACTCATTTTCTCATTTTGACTTTTGTCATTCATCTTCTTTTATTTTGCAATTAAGTTAGCTTCATTTCAAAATCATAATAGTTGACCCGGACAAGTTTCACAGTTTGTAATTTAGTCTTCAAACTTTCCAAATGTCGAATTTAACTCTTGATTACATAATTCTTCATTAATACTTCCAATCTCTCTTGCAATCTATTTAATCCTCAATTGTTTCAAATCAATTCCAATTAAGCTACAAATAACCTCTATTTTCACATAGATTGTATCCAAGTTGGGATTTTTCCTATAATTAACATAATTTACACAAATTAAGTACATATAACATAATCATTCAATTTAAATATATTTAGATAAGAATAGAAATCTAAATAAGTGTATAAAATACGTTTATCAACTATATATGACTACATACTAATTAAATAGCATTGAAAATAGTATTTTATGAATTATCATTTGCCATTGTAAAAGGTTAATTTTAAATTTATGCAATTATCTATCGTAAATAATTTGCACATCCGTCATTATAGACTCGTTCAAAATCGTGTTTTTCAGGAAGCGATGAAAATCAGTTTGACAAGTTGCCCAATTATTTCTATTGACCAAAAGGCCTCATCCAACTAGTCAGAGTCAATCCCCAACCCCACCTGCTTCAACTATATCTGTCATTTGCCCTCAAACCTCCCTTACCAAATCTGTATTCATTATTGTTTTTGAACAAAAAATGGACATAGAAGAAGAAGAAACCCAGTTCTTTGGAGTCTTTAAAGAATCATTGAACACAGTTTCTTCGTGGAGAAAATTTTTCAGCCTAATTACCTTGAGCTTAATCCTCCCTCTCTCCTTTTTCTACATAGGCCACATCCAAATTTCAACACTTCTGTTTACAGATATACTGCTCAATGCACACATATTGGAGGGATCCTCATTATATAATGATATTTTCAGTATTCTATCGACCAAGTGGACGACCTTTTTTTTGTTCAACATTGGCTACTCGATTTTCTTTATCGATCTTGGCCTTCTTTCGACATCTGCAGTGGTTTACACAATCGCCTGCATTTATACTGCCAAAGAAACTAGCTTGAGAAAGGTCATGAGTGCGGTTCCAAAGGTTTTGAAGAGACTTAAGGATACATTCATCTGGAATTTCATTATTCTTTTGGCTTACAGTATCATTGCATTCTTGATCTTTAGTTTTGGTGTTGTTTTGTTCGGTTCATATACGTATATTCTGGCGATTTTCGTTATTATGTTTGTCACTGAATACTTGAGTGGATTGGTAACTATCACCATTATTTGGCATTTGGCAACTGTCATTTCAGTTTTGGACGAATGGCCAAAACTCAGGCTCTGATCAAGGGAAAAATGGCGCTGGGTATATGTTCAAATGTATTATTAAACATTATGTTTTGGATAAATAAATATTAGTTTATGATTATCTGATTTTTATGTAATTGTATTTAAATTCAGTATTTAAGTTGTTAAGCACGGAAAAAATAGGTATGTGTAATTGATTTTTATTTAATTGTATTTAAGTTGTTAAGTACATTATGTTATTCAATTTATAAAGTTATCAGAAAAAAATCGTCCCCAACTAGTAAATAAAGTTGAACATTAGATTATGTTAAGGCCATATTATCTCTATTAAAATTTATCTAGACTTTGATAATAACGTTAATAATAATAAAGTTTATTGGACATGATCAACTGACATTTAATACTGTAATGACCACGCAGAATTAAATGTCATTGACTAGTTTTAAAGGTATACCATTAATGCAAGTGAAAAATGGAACTTTTCTCATCAAAATGAGGTTCTCATTTTTCAACATATATTAGTATGTTTATGATTGAAAAAGATTGAGATCTTCACTCCTGTTTGATTCTCATCAAAATGAGGTTCTCATTTTTCAACAGTATTTTAAATGTTAAAAATGATCTCATTCGGAAGACTTGTCACAACATTGTAAATGAAGACACAGGTCGTTGAAAATCATTTGGTTAATTGGACCTTCCTTTCTTATTGCCACCATTTAATTCAAGGGTGTTTTGAGAAAGCAAGATTTTTAACATGACATCATCTGTACACAAGTCAAGTGGCTTCTATCTCATTAATTGTGGGGGGTTTTTCAGAGTAGGCGGTCAACAAAGGCGTTTTAAGATTTTTTTGTTAAAAAGTCAATTTTACCCTTAATGAAATGAGTTATTTATTGCAGAAGATGTCCTCAAATTTGGGAATAATTTTAAAACTAGTTATATTTTATAA